>QANZ01046144.1:299412-408764 GCA_003254925.1 Chamaecrista fasciculata
GATGGCAAAGCAAAAAAAAAAAAGGGCCTCAATAGGGAGAGAGAAAGTGGAATGAGTAGACAAAAATGAATTCTATTGGTTGGAAGATTAGGCTGAGTGATATCTATTGGTTGCAGATTATAGTGGATATTAATGGAAATCATTAATTGTGCAAATGAGTGACCAAAAAAAAAATTTAGAGGACAGGTGGCAGCCTCTGCTTGAAAGTTGTTCTGCTTTATATATATATAGATTCATTTCCTTTTTTAAGTCTATACGTTATTAGAAACAATTTGCAGATTTTAATTAAATAATCAAAGGAATAAAATGAAATCTGCAGATAACTATAAAATTTATGACCGGTTCCTTTCTATTTTTTATTTCTACATTTTTGCTTTCTCATTTGTTGGTCGTATAAATATATTATATACTAGAGGCTTTGCGTGCCCGTTATGTAAAATATAAAATTACTTAAAAATAATTTGTTAAAAGAGAATATCACATGATACCAAAGTGTCACTTTTTAAATTACGAGTACTAAAGTGAAATATGACCAAACTATAGGGTACCAAAGTGTAATTTATCCTTTTTTTATGGAACTTAAAATATTAATGAAAATCAAAAGTAACTTGTATGGGGTGAGACTTGAGAGATCGTGGGCGAGAGGAAAGTAAGTGATTTTTTTTTCTTTTTTTAATTTTTTAATTTAATAATTTTGACCAACTATAAAAGAGTGGAGCCATATAATATCTTATATTATATGGCTTCACCCCTTTCTGGTTGTCCACATTTTTAAACTATAGTACAAAATTAATAATAAGAGAAAAATTATTATTTGATCCCTTTTTTTTTATTGAGTTAACAATTTAGTCCCTAGTAAGATATATGGTTCGGAAGTGATGACCTACACGAAACAGACACGACTTGTAATTCAAATGGCAATAATTATTCATTTTCTTCAATGTATTGTTACTCATATTCTTGGGATGGGTCTCTTGCTACCACATGTTTGGCTTCCGTTGATTCCTCTTTATTCTAGACGCTTTCTTTTTATATTTTTTGTTATTTATTGCTACTTGGCTTGCAATTACATAAATACTTATATTCACCATTGTTCATTAAAATATTAGTACTGTTTAATTTAATTAAATAGTTGATCGATTATATTAACGTTTAATTATACGAAGTTTTCTCTTAATATATTGATTTTTTTAATAGATAAGAGTGACGTGTAGAAATAATTAATTATTTATTATTAATTATAATATTATGTATTAATTATTTTCTATATATGGTCCTCATTAAAATTTCCTTGGATTTATATTTGTTAGTTACTCAAAATATTAAGTGGTGATTGATTGGAAATCAATTTCTGATTTTATTGAGTAGGGAATATCAAGGAAATAATCTCATTAGATCAGGCAAGAGGGTTCCTGTTCAAATAGTGGGTATCAACCTAATTCCCATCAAGAGAATACCACGCTCTTGACTAGAAAACTCTCTACCGTAAGAATTCAATTCTCTCTTCTCGTTTAACAATGACTCCAGAGAAAACTTTGATTATGGCTGAAGGTATTTATATCTTGTCTTTTTCGCTATGCTGAAACAATAGAATAATCATGATGTTTGGGTTTGTTCTATGTTTCTTGATTTTTTTGTATTAGGACTCATATATATGTGTTTATGATTCCAAGTTTCTTACATGACGCACATGAGACAGGAAAATTATTTTCTATAGAAAGTCATGTTAGTGACATTAACACAAATATTTACATATATTTTTTAATAGATCCAGAGATTCCTTTGTAGAAAATTGAAAATTTCTATTGTTAATTTTGTTACGCGATAAATATCTGTGTGTTATTGAAGCAAAAAAAATATGTAAAATGTATCTGTGTGTTTCCCATCAGTTTCGTCATTTTTGTCTTATTAATTAAATCCTCAATCTCTGGGTTTTTTTTTTTGGTAGGGTCAATCTATGGTTTTGATACCTCATTGAATTATATTATTTTTGGCTAAACTCTCAATTTGGTCTCTTAGCTTTTGCTCAACTTTCAATTTGGTCCTATATCTATTTTGTTATACTTTTGATATCATATCTTTACGTCAAACCCCAAATTGGTCTCAGATATTTTTGTTGTTATAGATTTTGTCTTATATCTTTAGATCAATTGAAGAATTTGTTACATATCTTTGGGTCAAGTGTAAAAATGATCTTACATCTTTTCAAAAAGATCAAGTAATAGTTGATCATTTTAGGAAGATATGAGACTAATTAAGTAACTTGACCAAAAGATATAGAACCAAAATTGATATGAGACCAAACCGAAATTTTTTACAAAGATATTAGACCACCTTTGCAAAAAAATAAAATCACACTTTGACCTTTTCTTTTTTAAGTTTTTACATTTTGGCAAACTCGAAGTCATAAGTCACATCTATTGAATGATTATAGCTCAAAGAAGATTCTGTTTACCTCTGTTATAAGATAACCTGTATATATAGTGTATACGCAAGCTATTATATGTTATATTTTAAATTGGAAAAATTAATATTTTTTATCCATAATTGGATTGCAGCAAAGTTTAAATTACTCTTAGAAATCTATTTTATATTATTTAATTTCTGACATATAACTAATATATTATGGTATTTTATCTTTACTAAAACATTAAGCCTTGTAAAATTTATGACAAATATTAGGGATTGAAATAAGTTTTTGGCTATATATAGGTTATGGGTCAATGAATAAATTTTCATACTTTGGTCCATATATTATTTATTTGAATTCATAAAATAAAATTTATGAAGACATATTGGATATCTTGTGTGTTTGATCATGAGTAATTCTATATCATTTGTTTTTTCTTTTTGTCAAATAGCATATTTTATTTCTCACCAATTTCAAATTTTATATATAATTTCGAAGTATTTTAATATAATTATGAGTGTTAAATTATATATATTAATATACTAGTATAGACTGGTGAGTGTCTATATATAGAGCAATACATACAAATAAAAACTTGTTCCATTTTTAGCTAAAATTATTTTTTTTTTTATTTTCATTTCAGTATATTTAAATAGCACTTTATCATCCATAAATGAAATGTCGTCTCACTCTTTACAATATTATTTTTAACCCCTGAAATGAGAATCAAATTTAACAACTTACCTGGCCTCAATATCTCTCCTTACTGCAAAAACGCACGAAAAGATTTTATCCATCGATTTTTAATTTTCTAATTAAGCTTCTTATTCATATGTTTATTCGCATGACAAAAATGAAATCTCTTGCAATATCAGGTTAAATACTGATTCTTACAAACTTTTGACTATTTTTTTTAAAATTTATATATATAGACTAAAAAGCAAAACAAAAGTTAAAAAATATATATATATATATATATATATCTTATATTATATGGCTCCACCCCTTTCTGGTCGTCCATGTTTAAAACTATAGTCTATGAAATTAAAAATAAGAGAAAATTTACTATTTAGTCTCTCTTTCTTTACTAAGTTAACAATTTAGTCCCTTATTTATTTTACATACATATTTGCGTGCCCATTAGGGCACGCAAAACCCCTAGTATATATATATATATATATGAGTGAGTGAGTGAGTGTGACAGTTTTATCATTATAAAATAGGTAGATTTTTTTAGAGTGAAGGTCCAATCATATTTTGAAGTTTTGATGATTAGTGGCTTAACATTGTGGATATAAGGATATTAGAATTAAAAACAAAAATAATAATAATAATAACCACCGTCCCATTGATACATATATATATGGTTGATGACTTCTCGGTGTTGTTTATAGTTTAATATATATATATATATATATAGGCCATTGATGACGGCAAATTCATAGAATTAGGGTCCTAACCACAAAATAGGCAATATTTAGAAAGGCTAATTACATAATATTATATATGTAAGCATTACTTAAATTGTGAATGTTAGGTATAGCCTACCAAAGTAGGTTAAGGCATGATACTTGTGTTTATTAGTGAGAAACTTATTTGAAATAAATAAGGGACGCATGAAACTTACCTCAGTGTATGGTTTTTGACTTTTTGCCATATTTGCTAAAATAATATTATTGAAAGCATGGTCGACAATATATATAAAACATAGTAGTTAAATTTCGGCAATGCTTTTTTTTTTTTCCTTTCTATTACCCACTTAGCTAGCATTTTCCTCAACTAATTTGCTACCTATTTGGCTATTTGTTATTAAACTTTAGTGAATAATTGAGTTTACACTTAACAACTCTGCTCACAGTGTCATATAAATTTGTTCACATTCTATTTTTACATATATTTATAGTAAAAAAATTTGTATGTATTATTTATCTCTTATAAAACGTGTGCTTGATTTATATTGGCCAAGGGGTAATTTTGATCCTAAATGTATGTCATAATATTTATTTTGGTCCTTTATGTTCCAAAATTTTTAAATTGGTCATAAATGTTGATAAAAAATGTTTCATTTTGGTCTGAAATTATTCAATTTGTTCATATTTCTCACGTCTCTCATTTCAAATTCAAAGGACTTTTTAAGAGTAATTCGTAGTTTCAAATTCATCACATTAAAATTTGAAATGAGAGAGATATAATCAATTTCGCTTGTTTGAGCGTGAAATGAACGGTATACTTTCGGGATCGATGTAACCTCGTTTGCTATGACCCCAATTGGATAAAGAAAGTAATCTTTGCGAGCAATACGTAATTTTAAAGTTTAAACTCATCATATTTAAATCTGAAATGAGATAAATATAAACATATTCAATAATTTTAATTTTTATCAAAATGAAGCATTTTGTCAACATTTATAATATCAAAATCAACATAAACATTAAGACGTACATTTAAAATCAAAATCACGAATGGACCATTTATGTAGATGAAACTTATATATTTCAATATCTGGTGTGAAATGTGAATGAACGAAAAACACTCACCTCTATTTAGGGATTTATTTATACCAAACTTGTCTGATATCTCAATATATTTCTGGTGTGAATGAACGAAAAACATTCACCTATATTTAGGGAATACGAGTATGCGACAAAGGTTGATATTAACTTACTTTTTTAACCATATATATTGTTGTTCACCTAGTTCTTTAATTAATTCAGTCTTTCTGTGTTTCACGTGATTTATTATAATACAAAGAGTGATATAATTTAGAACTCATACAGAATAGTGATAAAAAATAGTAAATTAGCAAATTAATCATTGAATTGTGTGAGTATTGTCATTTTAGTCCTTAAAATTTTAAAATATTATATTTAATATTTTAAAATTCGTGATTTATTTTAATTTAATCCTTATATAGTCTGGAGAAGCTAAGGACTAACTTGCCATATATAAATCATTATTTTTAAAAATAAACTGAATATTTGAAAATAAAACAATGACTAAAATGACTCAGTCTATATAATTTATGAACTTAGAAAATGAACTTATAATGTTAATTTTCTTTTAAAAAATTAATAGAAAGGAGAATATGAGAGAAAAATAAGAACACATGATATAAGGGAGAAGTACCGACAAGATATCACAAGGGAGGGAAAGTGATATTAGTCCATAAAAACGATGGGAACACTTCAGTTCAGTGAGTTGTTACTTTATTGGAATAATTCTAAAAATGAAATATCGGTAAAAAAAAAATAAATCTTCAAAATGCATTCTTAGTGATATTGGATTTTCCACGAAAATAATAATCAAACAATAATGTTGGCTTCATAATAATTAAGTGGGACAGCTCTGCAGATATGCAATATATAAAGGCTAAAGTTGTCTTCGGCCTCTTCTGGTTTAATAATTTCTGATTTTTTTTTTGCCACAATAATTTCTGATTTTAGAAGAAGAATAAAAAGCACATGATGTGGCTGCCCAAACTCTGAACTTTATTTCCTTCTTATCTATTTTTTTTTTAGAGAATTGAGTATTTGGTTCTTAAATTTTCATTAAATTAATTAATCTGTCATTGAATTATTAAAATATAATATTTAATCTTTAAACTATTATAATTATCAACTATTTGATCCTTATGTTATTAAATTTTTATAAAACTAATATTATTTTGTTCTTGAATTTATATTTTTTTTGTCATTGACAACTACAATAATTTAGAAATTAAATAGAATATTTTGATTATTTACATATTGATTAGTTAACTCAATATAAATTCATAGATCAAATAATATATTTTATTAAAATTGTTCGGTTAGTATTTTTTTTTTCTCAATGAACTCTATAATTTATTACGAGAAGGACCACATCCGTCGGATCTTTTGGAACTCTATAATTTATTACTATTTATATATTGAGGAGAAATTATTAATTACAATTGGATTTGCAACGATCCATATATAGGAATTAGGACCTGGACCTCATATCTCATATGTGTATGACGTGGTGCCACGTGGTCAACAAGTCATCACGTGGACGTGAAGCCTAACAATTAACAACCCATGTCAGTAGGTAGGTCACCACAGGACGAAAAGTTTAATTGTTTTGAAAAATAATAAATGATCTGCAGACTTTTTTTTTTTGATACAGACTTTTTTATTTTGTGTAAAATAGTTGTTTTGTTATTTTTTTATATTTTTTTGATACAGACTTTTTTTTTAAAAATAGTCAAAACTTAAAATTAATTATTATTATAATTTATAGTAATTTAAAAATATTTAAAATTAAATTTTCAACGAATATCGATCTAAAATGTCTTATTTGACCAAAATAATAAATTGGAAAAAATTTGCGTCATTTATCGAATTTCAGAACATTTTTTATATTGTATGAATTAAGTTCCAGAGATTTTATTCTTAATTTTATATTCACTTTGCTAAACAGGACAATTTTTTATTCTATTATTTGATATTCAAATTTTTACAATTATCATAATTGTTATTTATTTAGCAAAACAAACTTAGTGTTTTTTCTTTTGCTCGTCCAGTAGTTACGATTTTATTTTTGTTAAGTTAGACTTGACTCACATGACATATATAATTATAGGGTAAATTACAAATTAAGTATATGTGGTTAGGTCGAATCTCATATCATTGCCGTGTGATTTCAAAAATTGTACTTTAGGTGCCTGAGATGTGCGCCATTTAGCAATTAGGGTACCTATGTCCGTTAATTTGAAGGGAAAATGCTGACATACGCAATTTTAGCCATCGATTTCCAATGTATTTTAACCGTCGATTTCTATTACATCTTAACCGTTGGTTTCTCTTGAATCTTGGTCGTTGGTTTCACTCCAAGGTCAAAATCTCATTTTTGGTTCTCAAACTATGGGGTAAGTTTCATTTTAGTCATAAAAGCTATTTTTTGTTTCATTTTTGTCCTTAAACTTTCACATTTTTTCCGTTTTGATCTCCAAAATGTGATTTTATCGAAATTTTCGCCATTATTCTTAATCATAAATTAGAGATAAAAATTAACCACAAATTTATCTCCAATTTGTAATTAAGAATGAAATTTTCTCTTCCCCTCTTTTTTAACTCACTTATTATTACGTATTTGAGTAGGGGTGAACAAAAACATAAAAAAATACATAAAATAAATAAATGGGTTAAATAAAAAATATTTTTTTAAAAAAAATGAAGTAATTAAGTTTGGCTCGGCCAGGCCCGATGACTTGCCCTTAGTCTAATCGGGTCGGGTCTCAAGTCTAGCCCGTGATTACTCCTATATTTGAGAGAGAAATGATTCATCTTAATTATTTAGGTTCGAAATAGCAGCGTAAACCATATGAAATAACATTTTTTGGACGAAAAACGAAACATATATGAAAGTTTGAGGACCAAAATGAAATAAAAAAAATAGTTTTAGGACCAAAGTGAAACTTATCCCATAGTTCGTGGACCAAAATTTAATTTTTCACTGACTCACGTGAGCGCCACGTCATCATTTTCCGTTAAAATTGACGGAATAAAACCACAGGTACCCTAATTGCTAAACGGCGCACATTTCAGGTACCTAAAGTGTAATTTTTCAAACCACACGGCAGTGATGTGAGATTCGGCCTAATCACGGGTACTTAATTTGTAATTTACCCTTAATTATAATCTATCACATATTTTAAGGATATATTGGAAAGCATCACAGTCAAAATATATTATAGAGAAGTTAAACAGCACTTTCAGTCATTTAGATAACACAAATCTAATAATATATGAAGCATAATCTGTAAATAGTGTTGAACTAGAGATACAATTAAAAGCACAACTGATCCTATATAGAAAATATCCTCATGATAAAAATTATCACCGATCTTGGTGTTAGCAACAAAACACTTACAATTATACTCCTTGTAAATCAAAAAAGTAGTTTTCTTCACGAATGAAGATGTCGTCAACTTCTTCGTAAATTTTACGATTGATCGAAAGTTTTTCGCTATAAATGCTTAGATCTGAGTCAATCAACTATAGGAACAATTCTTTCATAAAGAAAGAGTAGAACCAGAAATAATCTGAAAAAAAAAAAAAACCACCACCAAAATTGGGAAGATAGGAGATTTAATTTATTGAAATAAGAAAAACCAACTACATAAAATGAAATTATAAGGAAGGAATTGTAAGTATTACAACTCTTTCCCTCAATAGTGTGAAGAAGATGATGAAAGAATTAATTCTTTTTATATAAAAAGAATTAAAATTTAAATTTTTATGATTTTAATATGACAAATAATAAAAGATAATGACATATATATATATATATTATAATTTTTAGAACTTTCATCAAAATTTATAATTTATAATTCTTTTTATATATAAATATATACCATCTCAAGTTATGTAATTTTAAAAATTTAGTATGTGGATGTATCTATATCAATATTTTGGCCACTAACTATATCAGTGTTCATTCTTCATATAATA
This sequence comes from Chamaecrista fasciculata, assembly GCA_003254925.1. Taxonomy (NCBI): domain Eukaryota; kingdom Viridiplantae; phylum Streptophyta; class Magnoliopsida; order Fabales; family Fabaceae; genus Chamaecrista; species Chamaecrista fasciculata. Next base: position 308,293 of record QANZ01046144.1, read on the forward strand.
GACAAAAATTTCAATAAAAATAATTACGTTTATAAAAATTTGAATCCAAAAATTTATTTAAACGATACTAGAACACGTTTATTAATTTAACCAATTGTTTAGTACAATTGTACAAATGATAACGATTATAGACAATATCATAACATGAGATACTCCATTGGAAATACACTGGCATCCTTATCACATATTTTCACATTTTTGGTAATAATATTTAATTATGTGTGTGATTGAGTTAAAGTTTGTTTGTACCAAATGTGAACATTCAATATGGATAGTAAGATGCCGATCTTATGAGTACGCTCTTGATTGGTTAAAGCAAATATAATAATAACACCAATTAAAGGTATAGATGTGAAAATTTTGAACTTTATATTTTTAATAGTTAATAGAATTACGTAACGATTATTATTTTTAACCCTTTATCTTCTCCTTGTGATAACTTGATTTAATTGAAATAAGGAAAGCCAATTAGATGAGTAACAAATTAATTCTAGATATTTTTTGAAAAAAATATAATAATGACTTAACTACTTATACTATATTGCGTCAATTGAAAAAAAAAAAAAGATTACTAATTTTATTTATTGTTGTGGAATTACACGAACCCATATCTAATAAATAAAACAATACGCTCAATCTTTGTTTTTATATAAATTTGATATACTATTATGGTGACCTCTCTATAATTTATATTTATTAGTTAATTTTATGCTTTTTTTATACAATATGAATTCCTTACCAAGGGAGCAAAAATTACTCAATTGTCTTAATTACCATATAAATTAATCTAACATTAAATTTAAATTTTCACTATATAAAAAATAAAATTACAATCCTCTAATATACACAAATTTAATTTATTTTTCAATAATGAAGATTAATTTTAAAATCAACCCAAATATAATTTAATATAAAAAGTTTAATGTAAGTGAAAGTGACGGATGTCATATATATCTCCCCATTATATATTTTGGATTAAGAACTTTCTAATTGCCTCTTAGAAGATATGAATGTCAAATTTTCCAAAAATGGATTTGGAAAGATTCCATGTTGTCCCTTTCGTTTCACACTTAATTAAACACAAATTAAATCCACAAATAATGATCACATGGGAAGTAAACGATTAAGTAATAATATGTATATGTAGCTTAATACTTAATATTCAACTTATTACCAACAATATGATATACTTTTAATTTATCAATTATATATGTTAATTAATAACTTGGATTTCATTTTAATAATATATAGGATAAACTTGTGATCATTGAAATGAAAATTGTTGTCATTATACTGTCTTCTTCTTTTTCATATATCCATTTCAAAAGATCCTTGTGTCTCTTTCTTTTCACACATACATATAAAGTAGAAAGACAGACTGATTATCACATGAAAAGAGTAATTAAATTTTAGAAAACAAGAGTCTGATTGATTTAAGAAAATATTTTATTTTTTCATTTTCTGATTTTTTTTGGAATTCTATTTTTGTTGTTAAATTTTTAATATTTAAAAAATATATTTATTTCATAAAGTCAAAAAATCATTTTCATTCATATTTAAATTATATTAACTTTTATATACTTTTAAGTTTGATTATTATTAAATAATGATACTAATATGATTAAATAGTTTATTTTTGTGTAAAGTTACAAAATATCACAAGTTTATTTTTGGAAATATTGAAAACGTCTTTTTGCATTTTCTATTTTTGTCTGTTTCAAAAAATATTTTCAAAAAATATTTTAAAAAAAACTATATAAAACACATTTTTAGTTATATTTTCTATTTTTAGTGAAAATAAAAATAAAAAACAGGGCAACCAAATAGACCCTAAATCTCTTTTTTTTTTCTTTGGCCTGAGACCCTAAATCTCTTGAAATATTAAAAAGGGTGAATTTCTTACTATTAATATTTTTTTAAGTCACTCCAGTTGAATGTATGAATTTATATATATTTTTAAATATTTTTATTATAAAATTCATTAATAAAAATAAACATATGATTATCACTGACAAAATTAAATACAATTTTGTATTATTTTATTTTATTTTATGTAGCTGTTAAAATTTTCATTGGTCATACTTGTTCATAGGATAGCGTGGGGCGGTGTTGTGGGCAAAGGTATTTTATAGAAATATTTTTAAAAAATCATGCTACTTACAAAAACGTGTCAATTACTCAATTATTATAAAATTATTACCTTTTAATGCAACCTTATTTAACTAATACTTAAATCTTTTTTATATGTAAATTGAAATTGGGCGGCCTTGATGATAAAAATCACATACCATATATATAATAAGAAGACTAAAATAAAAAAATAGTTAAAACAATTAATTAATAATTTTTCATTTTCAAAGTGATCTAACATTAAAAAGAATTTTTTTTAATACATTTGCAAACACCATTTTCAACTTTAATAATAATAAAAAAAAAGCCTTATATAAAATGTTTTGTTTAATTATATCGTTATTAGTATTAACGATGATATATGAAAATGGGTTTTCATTTTGAAAGTCAAAAAGAGTATTTGATTTACAAAATGATTCAAAGTCTGAAGAAAGTGTTCACATCACATGTTTGTCATAATATTAAGTTAAAATTAGTTTGTTAAAAACAATGATGATGCGTTAACACCAATCAGACTATAAACTTATAGGCTCAGTTCATTTTTTATTATAATCTAATCAAATTACAATGATAATCAACATATATAATTAATTTATTAATTTAATAGTACAGCCAAATTAAAAAGGTTAAATCCTATCGCATAAATCAGTTAAATCCCTGTTGTTTATAAACTTGAAATAAATTATGTTGTTACGTGTGATTCCGATTTGCAATTCTACTATCACATAACTTTAGATTTATTGAAGAATTACAATATGTAATATATAGTATAATTTTGAATTTGTTAACACAAAAAAAAAAAGAAGTTACGCACATAAAAAATTATTATTAAAAACATTTAATCCAAAAAATATATTATATCTAGTTTTGATTTAAAATGATAAAAAATAATATCAACTTAAAGGTATGTGATATATTGATATACATATTGATCGTCTCTTTATTTATAGACGATACAAACACATTTTGTATCGTAAGAAGCAAATCTCTTCAATCATGATGTATCATTTACATCCAAAGTAACATTATTAGAGATACACTATCATTTATCTTCAAGTGACTCACATTTATTGTTCATACTTATTCTATTAAAGGTCACTGAAAAATCACTCGCACAATCAAAATATCTTTTATCAAGTCCTGACATCTCAAGATATGTTCTTAAAACATGTGCTAGGTCAACCTTACTCACAAGCTTATCATTGTGAACCACATACTTTTAACCACCAATCATAAGTGACTTTTTCTCAGTATATATATATATATATATATATACATACGTAATTCAAAACCCTAACACAAGTAATATTAATATTATTCTCATACTCATACTCATTATCTTCATTTGAGAGTTGAAACTCATCTGATTTTATCATGGAAGTAAATACTTAAAAAGTCATTTATGTACATCTTTCTTGCAAAGTTATTCTAAAAAACACTCAAAGTATAAGTTAACATATTCTATTTGTTTGTTTTCAACTTTGATCTTTCAACTCCAACTTCAATGCTACATATTTAATAAAAACGACAAGATTCAGTACGCTCTGACGATGGTGATTAAGAGACGAATGTAGATTCCAAATACTAATCAAAACCTAATACATGCTTTACAAACCCTAATTAATTAATAGGTTAACAATAATAATAATAATAAATTTTCTATATGATCACCTTACGTTAACTCACCAAACCCAACACTTCATCTTCGGCCGACATATTTTAACTAATCTTATAAATTATACACGTGGGATTATTGTAATTTTTTGAACTTAATTACTCATCAAGTAATTCTTCTCAATAATTTATATATTCTTTAGGGTAAATTACATTTTGGTACTCTGTGATTCATTAACACTTTGGTACCCTTTGGAGTTATTTTGTAATTTTACTCATAACAAATTTTGCAAAAATTATATATTGACTCTAAATTTTTTTAAAGCTTTCATTTTAGTCCCTTGATAATATGTATTTAGGGACCTACTTGTAATTTTTTGAAAATTTTTTGGGACCAATATGTAATTTTTGCAAAATTTGTTATGATTAAAATTACAAAATAGCTCTAAAGGGTACCGAAGTGTTAATGAAAAATACCACAGGTACCAAAGTGTCAGGTTTCAAACCACATGGTACCAAAGTAAAATAGAGTTAACAGGGTACCAAAGTATAATTTACCATATTCTTTATTTATCAAAAAGTAAACTATTTACTCTCCGACTATATATAATTTATAAGAGATTGATAAAACTTAAAAAATTGTACTTTCCACCAAAAAAAAAATTTGCAGTCAAATTAATATAGGGTGTGTTTGGATTAGAAGTAGGTAATGAAATGATGATTTTATGTAATGAAATGGTAATGAGAAAATTATGTAATGAAAATGGTGTTTGGATTAGTTTGAGATGTAATGAAAAAGATAGGATGTGAAATTAAGAAAAAGGGTATGCAATGATTGTGGTTGGTTGAAATAAATATATGGGTTTTTTTAAATTGTATAGGGGTAGAATTGATAATTGATAATGGAAATAGATAGAAATAAAAAAAATAATATTTTGACTTTTTGGTTGTGGTGGTTATGAAATGAAATGGTAATGAAATTGTCTCGGAATTTGTGCTAGATGTGAATATTTATAATGAAGGTTAAAGTAGTATTATGTAATGAAATGAAAGGACCAAAATGTAAATAACATGAAAATTTTATAAAACCTACCATTTGGTCTATGATTTTATATAAATTGAACGAATCGGTCCTTACGAAAGTGAAATATGTCTCTTGACCCGTAAAAAATTGCATTCATCAACGATTGAGTTTCTATATTGCAAACTTTCCTCCAAAAAATAAATTGAAGGACCAAAATGTTATCTACGAAAAAAATGTGGGACCAAAATTATATATTAATCAAAACGGTTTGTCTTTTTGCAGGTAATAATATGACCGTTGATCTTCACGCATGAGCACATCGCACCATCCACTATTCTTCCACTATCTGCCTCTCTCGTATACCCATATATATACTGGAGAAGGGACCAAAATGTATATTTTTGGCGTCTGAATTATATATTTTATATCATGGACTAAAATGTAAATAACATGAGTTGAATTATTTTATTTTAAATTAATATAAATTATAAATTATATATAGTATAATATAATATATTTATAAAATAAAAAATATTTATATATTATTATATCTTATATTATATGGCTCCACCCCTTTTTGGTCGTCCACATTTTAAAACTATAGTACAAAATTAATAATAAGAGACAAATTATTATTTGATCCCTTCTTTTTTATTGAATTAACGATTTAGTCATTCATTTATTTTACCTACATATTTGCGGGCTCCACCCCTTTCTGGTCGTCCACATTTTAAAACTATAGTACAAAATTAATAATAAGAGAAAAATTATTATTTGATCCCTTTTTTTTTACTGAGTTAACGATTTAATCCTTCATTTATTTTACCTACATATTTGCGTGCCCGTTAGGGCACGCAAAGCCTCTAGTTATATATATATGAATGCGTGAGTGTGTGGCATATATATATATATATATTAAAATATATATACACATTATATTATTATAATATGTATATATATATTTTTGGCCGAAATGTATATATATATTATAATTATAAAATATATATGTGAGAGATAGAGAGGGTGAATAAGAAAAAGAGGAAGAAAAAAGAAAAAATAATGAGTGGAGAGAGAAAGTTGTAAGTGTAATAAATGAGGGTATTGAAAATTACTATTTTGCTAAATAGTTTTTTTATATTTGTATTAGAGTATAGGTAATTATAGGTATTTGAGTAGGGGTATGTTAGTAATTGGATATTAAATATGTAATGAAATGAGTTTGTAATGAAGTGATATTTTTATAATGACTTTATGATTGGAAAACAAACACCCATATAACACTGTAGCTTTAAGTTATATAATGAAAATGAGGATAATGAAATTGTAATGAAAAGATAATTAAACCAAAAACACCCATAATCAATCAATGATCACAATTCAAACATTTCACATCATTTTTAATATAATAATAATCTACTATGATGATTGCCTATGAAAAAAAATTGTTTTTTAAATTATAATTTATTTACTTTTATTTTATATGCGTCGTCGTTTTCTTAAAAAATACCAAATGAACAGGCTTCCGTATAGAAAATATAATCAACCATATTAGTTTCTGTCACTTTTGGTACGTACGTAGTGTGGATTAAACGTATACTTTCCTCCTTCCATTTTGTTATTTTCTTCACTCTTCTGTTGATTGTCCAATATATTTATGTTTGCATATTTTTCTTAAAAAATATTTTGCTTCAACTTCAACGTAACACTTCATTTCAATCAACCGACAATTAATCATGTGATCAATCAAATCAAACACATTATATGTTGGAGAAAATTTATTGTTGAGTGTGTGAATTATAGCGACTTAATTAATTAATTTTTAAATAATTAAAATATACAATTCAATTTTTAAATTCTTACAATTGTCAACTATTTAATCATTTAATCAAATTTAGAGACAAAAAATAAAAATTTAATATAAATTCAAAGATAAAAAATATAGGCCAAAATACAAATTTGGTCCCTTTTTTTTGACCAAGTTACAAATTAGACCTTTATCTTTCTTTATTTCAGATTTGGTCTCATATATTTTAGTCAAGTTGCAGATTTGGTTTTATATTTACAAAAAGTTACCATTAGTCTCACAATAAGTTTCGTCCATCTCTCTCTCCTAAGTATGATATGAACAATTGACTTAGAGGAGATTTTAATCCTTTATCTTTGAGGTAAATTGCAACTTTAGTTGTTTATCTTTGAGTTAATTAGTTACAATTTTGATCTTATATATTTTTTTACAATTAAAATATTTCAAAGATTAAATTATATATATTTTTTATTATTTAAGAACTGATAAATCAACTTAATATACAACATAGAGTAGCAAGAGAGCGGCAATGTTTTTATTAAAAAATTGATTTGTATCAATAATCATAATTGATATTTTCTTCATTAATCTCTATTTTAGTTTTGGACAAATAATTGTATTTATTTTTTCTAATAAATCTTTTTAGCTATTTTTCTATGAAAGGATATATACATATATATATATTTTGGCCCAAATGAAAGGTTAAATTAATATATATCTTTTTACTAAACTTATAGATAAAAAAACTAAGCATATTAAATAGAGGCAAAATGAATGGATGTGAATCAATTTTCATCTATTGATATACTTTCACAAACACAATTCCGTGGAAAAAGTTGAACCATACACATAAATAACAAAAGCAAAAATTTTATGACCCACAAATAATAAGAAAAGGACGATGAGAACGAAGTTAATAGCCTAGCAGTCAAATCAACTAACACAATGATTTAGCAACAGCAGATTACTAGCCTTTGAAATAATGAAAAGGCCACTTAATTTAGAGTTAGTTGTTCACTTCATACATATTAAAAGATTTGTCCAATTTAAGAAAGACCAAACCATATACAAATTGAAAGATGTTCACAAGTAAACAAATAATGGGCACAAAAGCCGCATACAAATAATACACTACATGATAATATTGATTAATATGGCAAAATAAATTTTTTTCTCTTCAAATTTTACATCAATTTTTATTTTTCTTGATATAAACAAGCAGATTTAATTTTGGTTCTACTATTTTTTCGTGAAAGATTTATTTCAACATTAGATTGACGTAGATCTGAGTATCTATATCGGAAAGTATTAAATCAATCATTAAATCAATGTTATGAAACCTGGACGGTCGAATCGTGACCCGAGAGTGAAGGCGGCTCGGTTTGGACCATAAGACCGCTTTGAACTGCCCAAAACGCTTCGAATCAGATTGACCCGGCTTGAACTGTGACCCGGAGCGGTTTTTAGAAAACTGGCCGGATCACTATTTTTAATGAAAATTTCTTTTTTTTTAAAGCTTTTTTTTGTTGATTTTGTAGGACAAATGTAAAAAAGTACTATGAAATTCAATAGAAAATATTGTAAACCTATTAAAACAAAGAAAAAAAATTCATTGTTTTCATTTTTACTAACCTAATAATTATTCATGTTGTGACTTTTGTATATTTTATTAATGTAGGATAATGAAATTATGAGTTCACAAGTATATCTTATTGTTATATAAAGTTTATAGTTATATTGAATCAATTATGAAATATTTATATTTAAAATAATTAATATTTATTTTATTTATATATTTATGACGTCATCCGGTTTGACCGTCGGTTTAACCGATTGAACCAATCAACTCGTGACCCAAAGGTCTGTCCGGGTCACTCTCCGATCTGGTTTTAATAACATTGCATCAAATATATAGAGAAGTTTCTGTCATCTACATTTAGACAGAAAACTATTTTTTTGATACACATGGAGTATAATGGTATGATCGGTTGTCCTTTTAGTTGATTTCTTTAATTCAACATTGTTTACAGATTATTCCTTTTATGTTTTATTAAATTTGAGTTATTGGACTTATTGTAAGTACCGTATGACTTTTCTATAATTTTATTTGGCTTGATGCTTTTTAAAAAAAAAGCATGCTTGTAAAAAAAAAGCATCTATTATTATTGGAATCAAAAGATTTTATAACAAGATGAAATTTTTCTCAACCAAAATCTTTTTAATAAAAATAAAACTCGACTGCAAATAATGGTGCTACAACAACTGATATGCCTGCTTCAATACTTGGTACCAATTCATTTAATAGTTGTTGCCTTGTTGGTATCATCACATACATGCTCAAACAATGGATGTCTACAATACAAAACAGAACAAAATGAAATGAAAGAGAGACAAAAGCATTCATGAAATAACGAAGATGGTGATACATTATATGGGTTTGCAGTGTCAAGTTCCAACTTTCAAGTTTCAACCACATGCATGTTTCTCATGTAGGCCAGCAACAAAAAGAGTAGTTATACCTTTTATTTTTTGTCTGTCAATTATTTGTGTTGTGACTGACGTGTATTTTGCTCCAACACAATTTGTCTGTACCAACAACTAATATTTTAAAATTTGGTCATGATTTAAAAGTTCTTATAATTAGGTTGTCCTATAGAATTTAATGAGGTAGTTGAGATTTTTTTTGGAAAGATTAATAATATACTACCGGATCATTACTAAAACACATAGAACTCCATAAACTATAAATAAAAATTAGAAAAAAAAAGTTGTATATCTCATTCTCAATATGAGCATCAAAAGGTGTCATGCACTTCAAATTTGTGTTTATTTGATTTATAGTAAAAACTTAATGCACAGATATGATTTTTTTTGAAAAAAAAGATATGATTTTTTTTTGAAAGAGAAACAAATTAAAAATAAAGAATTTTCTTTGACCGATGTCTTTTCTTTAGTCATTTCTATGACCGATGACCAATGTGGTAGTGTACATATATTGGTGATAATGGGCTAAACAGGCCCAGGAAGCCCATGTTATCTTAGGCTCGAAACTTCTGGGCTCATGGATTTTTTTCAATAATATATATGGGTTATCACATTAACCTTACTATCATTTGTTATTTACAAAATGATATTAAGATAAATCAAGTTTAGTTGGTCTAGTGGTCAAATTCATCGGATTGCTTAAGTAAGTGTCGTAAGTTCGAATTCCGTATTGTGTATGCATCAACCAATTGTCCAGTGACAGACCTTTAAATAGAGAACACATCCACGAATGATTAATCTTTGGCTTGTCGGGTTGGGGGATGGATATAATGATAGATATAATGAAGAGAAAAATTATATTTTAGTGCAGATAGATATAATGATTTTTAATTCAGTATTTTAAAAATTATTATTATCAATCTAATCCCTCACAGATAAAACTATTTTCAATATTATCTTTATATCTAATTTTTTTAATATTAATGACTAAATTAATATAACATCACTTTCCTACTCAAATTTCTCTATAATAAGAATTTTTTAATATTATTTTTATTGAATCATCCAATTATAATTAAAAAATCTAATTAATTACATGAAACTGTAGTTACCGCTCTCTCCTCTCCTTTTCTCCCTTTTGACTCTTCCCTCCTTCTTCTCCTCTCTTTCTTTCTTGCGTTTTTTTTTTTCNACTAATTTGACCTTAATTATATTTAAAAGATTAAATTGAAAGTCATGGTATCTGTCAAGAACTAAAATATGATGATTTTTTTCCATAAAAAACAATGATGATTTTTCTCCATAATAAATGTAGCAAAAATTGGAGACTGATAATAAGTTAATAACTTCATATCACAAAAATCATAACAAACCCATGATACGACAAATTTCATATTTTTCAGCGAAACCGAGATTTCCATTGAATCAATAAATTGAAGTATATATAAAAATTGGGAACAAGAATGCCTGCAGTCCTGCACTATTAACTCATGGTTTTAGTTCTACCAGAGCAGTATGCACAACATAAATACTTCACAAAAACAAGTCTTATTTCTCTGCCGGACAGAGAAGCAACTCCTGACTCCTGAGAATACAAAAAAAAAAAAAAAAAAAAAANAAAAAAAAAAAAAAAAAAAAAAAAAAACCTTCCTAAAATCTCAGTCCAGCAGATGAATTTGAAGATTATGATAAAACCCAGAAAGCCTCTAAAGTCTAAACTACATTTCTTTCTTGGCCAATTCTCCCATTGCTGATTCTACCACTGACCCAGCTTGTGCATTCTGCTTCCACAATGATTCCCCTGCCATACAAATTCTTCAGTTAATACAGCATCTGAATTTCCAATACAATCCTTTACTTATTATATAACATACAGAGTTATGTTCATATTACAGAAATGAAGAAATGTACACGTTGAATTTGAGCCTTGTCTAATGAAGAAACAGACCACCATTTGATGCAACAGTATAGTTACCATCCTTCATGGCATGTGTAATATATTCTTAACTCGTACATATTAAGCAAATAGTAAAAGGCCAAGACAAAAATCTCGACACCTTCATTCAACACAAGTTCTATAATAGGTACCAGAAGGAGCAAAACATGTTAAACAAGAAGGTGCTTGATATTAAAGAAACGGACTCTAATTAGACAAAAGGCCTAAATGACATAATACACTGATAAAGATTACAAAATTCCCTCCAAAATCCACCTCAGTCATAGTTTCCTTTTTCCTTTTCTTCTTGGTTGTCATTTTTTTTCCGTTCATTTATTTATGAAGCAGGAGTGAGGATGTCTGAACTATTTTCCCTTTTCCCAAATAAACCAACAGTAACTATGTATCCCATAATTTATGTCTCTGTATGGCATCAAACAGAATCCAACTCTAACAACAACAAAAGCTAGTGTTACTGGCAAAATTAAGCATCTAATACAGATAAACTACTATTAAGCATCATTAAACAAGAGTAGTTCAACATTTTAACCTCTAGCTATTATTTAATGCTTAATAAACTAAAGAGTGTAAATATATAATATAAAAGAAGACAGGACTATATGAAAATCCGTGCTGAAGACAAAACATGAACATCATAGAAGTCAGAAAAACCTAATTAATTGATAAGTTATAAATATGCCAGCAAGAGTATGCTCGAATTTACTTGCTTATATAATTAGCTTGACAGATAAACACATTGTAGTAACTAATAATTATATGCTAAAATCTAGCCCGGCTACAAGCATTACCATTTAACTGAAATAAAAAATTACTTCAGAGATACACATGCAAAGAAGCATACAGAGACAGAGACAGAGACAGCTACCACTTACAATGCTGTAGTGCTAACTACAAAACTTTGCATGTTTTCTTATTGTGGCCAAGTCCTTTGCATTTACTGCACTGCAGCTGACGTTTAATTATGTCTTCTGATTCCATCTGCTTCACCTTTGGTCGACCAGGAGATCGCTTTGTTGGTGGAGGGGTTACAGCTACAATCTGATTTGATTCATCCTGGATAGGTCTGTCTACATTTGGCACCGGATGAATAGATTCTGCATATGTTAATCGGTAATTCTCAACGGAGAAATATCTGGAGCAATAATCATACGGATTCCTACCAATGCACTCAAAGACAGCAATAGCATGACAACAAGGCAACCCAGTAATTTGCCATCTCTTGCAGCTACAATCCCAATGATCAACATCAACAATCTCCACAGATTCTCCACGAACCTCAAATGTGCTACCTTGTAAGACCAACACTTGAAGTGACCGTGCAACAGAAGTTTCACTTTGAAGCATTTCCTCCTTGGATGGTGTCAATTTTGTCATCCACTGATTGGATTCCACCCGTTGTTTATAAATTGCTTCCATCATCTTACCTCGTAATAGATCAATCATTTGAGTAATTGGCAATTCATGTGCCTCAGACACCCAACTGTAGAATTGCTGTCCAAAATTAGATGTGAGATGATTATATCTTGCTCCAGCAAAGAATGCAGTAGCCCAGTGCTCCGGCTCACTTTGCATGACCCAGTTGTATGCTTCAGGAGAAATACCTTTAATATTTTCAATACTGCGGTCAAAAGCCTCCAGTTTGGGTGCATAGGCAGCAGAGTAAAAATCATTAACCATGAAACGTCTCGCCTCATGAGAGAATTGTCCCTTCAAGTCCTTGTTTAGTTTTTCAGCCAGGTGGCGTAAACAATAACTGTGGTAGCATTTATCAAATATCTCAGCTATGGATTTTTTTAAGCCATTCTGGAAATCTGCAACAAATGTTATTTGCTCAGATGTTGATAATGCTGATTTCAGCTCCTGCAGAAACCAATGCCAGTTGTCCTCAGTCTCGTCATCTACAACAGCAAAGGCTACAGGAAAGATGCCATCATTCCCATCTACAGCTGTTGCAGACAATAAATCACCCTCGTACTTTGAGTTTAAAGGAGTGCTATCAAGAAAAATTAAAGGACGACAACCTTGTCGGAAACCAGACAATGAGGCGTGAAATGCTACAAAGAAGCGATGGAAGCTTGAGTCCTCTTTGGTTGTAAATGTCGCGAAACTCCCAGGATTAGTCTCTATTATCTTCTCACAAAAGAAAGGTAGCTGAGTATATGCCTCTTTAAAGGAGCCTTGTAGCTGCTCTCTAGCAATCTCTTTTGCACGCCAGGCTTGCGAATAATTTAATTGAATTCCATATTCACGCTTTATGTCATCTGCAATATCCTTTGGCTTGTAGTTAGGGGAGAGTTTCAATTTCTCTTTTATGATACTTCCTACCCAACCCCTAGTTGCCCGATACCCAGCTTTCACAGCAGCCCCTTCGCAAGTATGATCTGTGTTCATTTTCTTGATGCAAATCAATTGGGTGGTGGACAGCCTTGAAGCATAGATCCTCCAAGGGCAACCTTGAGATTTACATTTGACAGTGACGCGGTGACTGTCATTCTTTTTATACCGGTAAGCAAACCCATGCGCAATAGAGTATTTATGCAAAGCTTCACGGAATTCACTAAAACTACTAAACCTTTGATCCACACCGGTGATGGAATTTTCCCACTGCTGTGCAGCTTTATGATGCTTGTCGTCCACAATGCTGGTAGGAATAGCAGCTAAAGGGACTCCATCAGTTACATCCACCTCCATTCGATCCATGGGATGGACTGTATCAACTGGGACATCAACAGGGGCAACGGCAGGAACAACAGCTTCTGACACAGTTGTCCTGCTTGACCTGCAGTGACAAGTGTCCTATGAGATCTACAAAATATTCAAATTGGATAAATTTGACTACAGTCTACCTTCGGCCATTCATCATAGTAACCACAGTATCACAATTATGTAGGTCAGAGAAGTATATCCTTCAACTAGTAAAAGCAAGAGAATGCATTAACAAAATTGTAGGCATAACTCTCTAACCTCAAAACCAAGCTGCGATTTCTGCAATTATGGACCAAATTGAACTATGCAATGATCTATGACTGGTACAAACAAAAGGAATGATGGGCAACCAAGAATTGTGAATACATACCTACTACCGGGCATGTTAGATGTATTTCGAGCTGCTGCTTCCTCTGATATGATGAACACATCAGCCGAGCCAGTATCCCCAAGGAAATTGATCATGCGTTGCAAATCCTTATCTTTTGATACTGTAATGAGGGTTTTCTTGTTGCCCGGAAGGAAGTACTTGATCATCATTGTATCTGCGTTACAGTTGAACGTTTCTGCTACTTCTGACTTCAAATCACTCAACCGAGTCTGTTCATCAATGTCTATAGCGTAGGCTTCACCCCCATTGTATGACAATGATCCATCTTTGTTTGTCACAAACTCACCTCCTGACTGACAAATAGCTATAACTTTCTTTGAAGCCATGGCCTAGTTACAAAAGAAGAACGCCACAAGTGAGGCAAACATCGTTCCCAATGCTGAATCTCATAGGCAGAAAAACACAACAAAGGGGACCTACTCCTACATTCACTGCACCAAAATCCCTATTCCTTTCCCAGTATCACTATAATTGATAACAGAATTCCGAGTTATAAAAGAAATCCCTTTTTCTTTTGGGGGTAACCTAAACGTTACAAAAGCACATGAAGCACGAGAGAAAAATCCATTATCCAGACCAAAAAACCTAGAAAAAATTTTCCCGCCGAAGGCAAAACAGTCGTAAAGGAAAACAATGTAATGAAAATCAGTACAAAAGAGGAAGGAACAAAACCCTATACAGCTTGAGGCGCAAAGAAAACACGATGAAGATATACTCACCGAAAAAGCCAAAGACTAATAAAAGAACCTTCTTTTGTTGGTGTAGTTTCTTTCCTCTTGGTCGTCGTCGTCGTCTTCGTCTTCAACGACGCTAAAGTTTGAGACTTTTCTCTCTGTCCAGCCGAACCAATCGGAGAGAGCGAAAGGCGCTTGAGGCTAGAGCACCCAAATCGGAAAATAGGGTCGGAGTGAAACTGCGTGTGCCTTCTACGACGTCGTATTGCCTCTATCACCAAACTACGATTCATACGATGATTTGAGCCGTTGATCTTTCATACTTTTCCAAGGCTTGACTTTTGGCGGTGTAAGATCTATTTCTATGTCTCATGTAGGCCGTCTAGTGGATTTGTACAAGATGTACTATATATATAGTCGCGTTTTTCTCGTGTGGCACGTGACCGCTTCTTAATCGCACGTGCCAGACTATAATAATCATAATAATAATATTCGGTAAATGGTGTTACAAAATATTTGTTGTGTATTTATTTTGTAGCTTATTGGTTATTGGTTATATTAATATACAAACAAATTTATTGTGAAAAGTGAACTTTTTTTGAATAAAAGAAGATTGTTGATATTTTTTTTTCTTACATGCCAAATGTATGCATGATATTGTCGGTACGAGTACGACCCGAAATTGGATCATTTGACTTGGGATTCTTTAGGGTTCTTTGAATTTAGGAAAATATTAGCCGTTCAATTTATATTTTTTGATAGGATTTTGACACGTGCTGAGCAATTTAAATGAAACGTTGCGTTTTAATGATAATTTACGAAGGAAAATCTAATGCAGAGAAATGCATGACGTGCCAATTATAGAAAATTAGGGTTGATACGACGCATGGTTTGTTATTTTTTTTATGAACACTACCAAAACGTAAAAGATGTTGAATAAATTTATGTACATTTATTGTATAAAACCAAAATGAAATCATATTGAAGATTATATGTTACAAAGTTTTAAAATTCATAAGTTACTTACTTTTTCAGGATATTAACCAATATTCTAAGAATAATTAGAATTTAAATAATACCATTTTGGTTTTACAGCATTTCCCCACTTGAAACGAAATCTCAAGGATTCGGAAACGCGTAGTGAAAACATGGAAATAAAACCGAGAATCAAAACCATTAAATATTTTTAATCTTAGAATAAATTAGTAGTATATTCCTTTAAAGATGATAAAAAAAAGTTCAATTTAAACATCAAAAGATAAAATTGTAAAACTCAATCTTTTAAATGTCCAATCACAAGAAATTTAATTCTTTTATTAAATGATAATAATTAAAACTTAATGACAAATCTAATGTAATTCAAAATATTGCTAGTATTGTAGGTAATACCTAATACTAGAAAAAAGATTCGAATAGGTCCGTTGTTTGACTTACTGTGCTTCTGGATATGGATGCAATTTGGAAGCTGAGGAATGAGTTGATTCGTATGCGTAAACACGTCTCGCTGCAGAAGGCTATTCTCATGACGATTAGATCTAGAAAGGTTTTTTAGAATGTCTTTGATAGTTTATCTGTTTCTGCTTTTTCTGTTTCGGATGTTGTTGTCTTCTTTTATTGCGTCATCCAGTCATGATGGGCTAACCATTGGTGCGGGCCACTCGGATGTGGAGCCTCATCAATCTGTACTCCCACTATGTAGCCCAGGGTTCGGGCTCGTCTTTTCTTCACCATTTTTTATTATAATAAAAGATATCTAATATTAAAAAAAATTATATTTATCATTTGGGAGAAATATATGAGACTATTTACAGAGGTTGAGAGGAATGTTGAGAATGTAGTAGGAAGTAGGAACAAAACTCAATTAGAAACCAAAAGATACAAGTTTGATTGCCTGCCTTGCCTACAAATTACAATGTCATGTCACTCTAATTAGTAATTACACACTCAGATTAGCATTCCATGGGATAACAGTCCTAAATGGATGCATAATCTCTGGTTTTTCTTTTTAACTTCAGAGACAGTGACACCACTTCTTCAAGCTAATGGACTCCAATGATATGAAAAATCACTATCAGAGTCTTTGGCAAGTTTGATATCAATTTCAAAATAATACAATATATCATCATCATCATCATCATCATCACAGCATCATATGGTTACAACTTACAATCAGACAAGGCATTTGTTTCATTTGTCAACAGAAGATTTTTATTTCTTCTATTTACCTTTTTCTTTGCCTCCTCCATTCTCACCTAGGATGAAGATCCATTAAATTGAGAAGAATAGTTGGTGTAGGAATCGTGTGCAAGGTTCTGCAGACGAGAAAAAAAAATTGAATAAGCCGGTTCGAAACCCAGTTTGTAACCTAAAGCTTCATTCTTTTTTGGAAGATTCAATGGCGAAGTAAAGTTGATGATCTAAATACCTGTTCTTGTGAGCGGAAATACATGAAGGGTGTATAATTTAGAAAATTTGACACCCTAGATGTATAAATATCAGCATACCTGCAAAAATAATAACAAATAGAATATAATTAAATAAATAAACAGTTGAGTTATCAAGAAAAGACAAAAGTATTCAAGCACTTACTTTTCAATTTGTCTCATCAGATGGCTTTTATCCCACAGACCAGCACGTGATAGAAAACCCCACCTTAAGTAGACAGATACAGAAAGTTAATGTCATTAGCATGTAGTGAATGACTGAGAAACATGGCAAGCAGCATTCAATTTAAATTACCAAGACAAAGATTACTGAGGCAATCTATATTTTTAAAGTTTCCTATTCGGATATGTGAAAATTATAAAAAATAGTTTGAGAGTATCCACACCCCTGGGACCACAGAAAGGGTGATAACCATAAGCAACCAAGAAAAGCTGTGTTGCACAGAGTCAGTAATAGAGATGTTTCATCTTTGGTTTATTTGGTAAAAATGAAAAAGGCCATTCAAATACTGGACACATGGATTGAGCACAAATTTGTTAATATAGTCGGCCACAGGGCAGAAATCGATGAAGCAGATGCAAATTGAATAAAATATAGATTTCTAAATCAATTACTATATACAGTGAGCTTACCTTTTATTGAAGTGCTCCCCATCTGCGTCCAGCATTGGAGCAATTTTCTCATCTAGTCTTTGCATTACAATAAGTAGCTTTTGCATGCTTTCAGTGAGGTTTTCATCATCCAAATTAGTTGCAGCAAGTGTCTTCAAGTACACAGAAAACAATACATTCAAAACTTAAGTACGCCAAAGACCATATCGGCATCCTTGAACCTTTTTTTTTTCTTTTAATATTAAACTTACTTGGCTGGGTTAAAATTTATAACACAATAGCTTTTGGCACACACAATGACTAAATTGAGAACTTCGCAATAAGACGAGGTCAAACTTGGGATGTGAGGTGCACAATGTTCTGAGTTATCTTCAGAACAAGAAAGAAAAAGAATCCGAAAGAAACTAACATTGTAAGAACTCGACGAGTTCACTTACTGCCACTGGTATGTAGTGAGGAGATTAATGGCTACATTGGGTTATTATATTTAGCTTCAGGATGTTAAGGGAAATTGAATGAGGAAAACAAATTAATAGCAGCATCTGGTTTAAAAATGCAAGAAAAACGTCTTAAAAATGCCATCTGGTTTAAATTTTTCAACAGTAGCAAATTAAACATGAAGTTTAAAGTATATATAGTTGGGCCCAACTTACTTGAGCAGGACGCGCATTACTTCTCCTTTGTAGAGCTAGCCTAAGTTGGTTAAAGAGATCCCCTACAATCTCCTTTTGATTTATAAGTTCCACCAACCTTGCTCTATGGCTCTGGCTATGAATCAAGGCACTATACTGCATTTTAACAATTTTATGAAGCATAAGGTTATCCCATAGTTGGAAACTAAGTCAAGGCACAACAATGAAATCTGATAATTGATAACTCTGAATCAGGATTCAGGATAGCTCAGAATTTGTAAATTTGTTCTGATGTTGACTACTAATAAGTAAACAATGTTAATCAATTTTGTCTTCTTCCTTCATATAGAAAGAGTATGAAACAAAAACTGATTGTACTAAGAACTAACCTCCTCCTCCAGTTCTCGACAAATTAATGCTGTTCGCCATCGTAAATGGACCTTGGATTGACTGACATCTGTATAAATATGGTCGCCAACATACAATATCTCATCTCCATGGATATTTAAGGATTTTTCAACCATCTGTGCACTCCCCCCAGAGTATAAACCCCCTGTAGATGATGGCATAGATAAAACAAGGTAAAACTAGCCAGATAATGTAAGAATAGCCAACAAATAGCAGAAGCACATAAGAGATAAGACAGATGCAAATCCATATTAACAAGTAAAATTACCAGCACAGTTCCACTCAGTGACAGACATCATGTCAATGTTTAAACCAATAACTATATATTATCTTTGACCTTTAAGCTATAGAAGTAGAAAGATAATTACCAGTTTCGGCCTTAAAGCATGGCCGCATCAGACCCTCGCCTGTCACCACTTCATACATGGGGTGTGACATTTGAAAGAATTCTGGTTTCCTTGCTGAAACAATTACCTATGCATGAATAGAATTTACATCCATTAGTGCAAGATCAATTTTGCAATACAATGAGGTTGTTGGTTTAAGGCAAGATAATACATAGGATGTTGGCTATTTTTCTTTCCTCCAATATAAGAGGGCATTTTATTTTGCTTAATTTTCTTCAAGAATAAATATACAACTTACAATGTCAAATAGATCTCGCCAACCCATATCATTTGGAAGGAATCTATTAAAGGAATGCCGCATCATTTTGTCTGTATAAATATAGTCTGAGTTGGTAATAAGCAGAAGTTTTTTACCAGCCTGTTTCATGAAGATATCCAAGTAAGAAGTAGAAGATTATCACTTGCTATTTCAGAAAACAAATTACAGGTCATACCTCCTTTTGATCCAAAAGTGCCAAAGGTAATTCAGGATCAGGCTCCACAAACTGTTCAGGCTTAGACATAATTTCACTCTGTACAAAAGCCATAAGCCAGTTGGTATCAATACACTATAGACTTAATACATATAACCAGATTCAGATAACATGAATTTCTTCACCTTAAGGCGACCTTCAACATGTGCCCTGAATAGAGCTTTTCCAACAGCCTGAAAGTCACACCAATATTAAAGAAAAGAACACTTCAAATGAAACATACTGTCTTGGAAGTATTTACAACATGTTACCTTATAAAGGCCTTTATAATCAAGTAGACCAAGATCTGGTGAAATAGCCCCATCATCCAATCTGTCAACCATCTGAAAGGAATATATGTTATTAATAATGGCAACAAAGCTGCATTAGAATCAAAAGGAAACAGCCTTTATAAATTAGGTGAAAAACAAAGGTGCTATTGTCTTGGACAAAATAGAGTCAGAGGAAGCAATATAGCTCACAATAACTGACTCATTTAAACTTCAGAACATAGTATTTCTCAACACTAACCTCTTGAAAAAAACATGACTTTTCAAAACCTATATGAATATGATCCCCAGTGAGTCAATGAAGGGACTTGCCACTTTCATGACTTTCCACTTACCTCGTTAGGGCTCCTAACATGGCTAGCAATGCTCAAATTTGAGATAGCAACACAACTCATTACACATAGACGAAACCAAAAGGTGCACAAAAAAGTTAAGATATGAATCCTACCGAAAAGTAAACATCTTATCAGAATATAGTTAGTCACGGAAGTTTAATGGTTGTCAACAACAGTAGCAACTCACCTGCATGTAAGCCACAGCTTCTGACACAGAGAACAGTGTATTCAGAAACTCCCATCGACTCTGCTTCAGGTCCACCAGTTCCCTCCCATACATCTCACTTCCATGCATACACAATTAACAAGCACTACAAAAGCTATTACTACAGTTTGTGATAAACAGTATCCACTAAGTTATCAAAAAGCACATAACTACATATATATAACACATAGGCTCCATTTTAAAACAATCTATCAGGCAACAGTAGATGAAAGTGTAGGTGCATAGTGATGCACAAATCCAGCAATCCAGGTTTGTTTCAGATGATGGAATACTCCTGGACAGAACCCAAGGTACAATACTTGCCAAATTCTTGTTGCGGCCAACTAAACCAAATCACTAATTGAATCAACATTCATTATTCATTAATAGCAAATGCTTAAGCATTCCATTGGAAATGATCTTGCTTGAATGAATGCATTATAACACAAAAATTATGTCGCATAACTTGTTGATATAACAAATAAGCAAGAAGTCCCCCGCATGGATTTCCATTATCAACAAAATCACAGGGTCCAATGCTTACCTCACAGCTCGAGTAGATAACATTTTGGTCCCATGCATTGCTCTCTTTATGTAACCAAATCGATCAGCTTTAACCAGATTTCCTCTCTCTTTGTCTATGACAAGACCTCTAATAACCTGAAAATTTATTGGAATGCATAGCTCACTCAGACAGGCATGAGATAATACTAATTCAATAAAAATGCCAAATTCCTTAATGCCTTAAGCTTGCCAGGGAGAATATGTTACCAGATCTGGATCAAAGGCAAGACCATCAACCGGGTAACCCATATTCTTAAGGTTTTCCATACAGTAGTCATATGCACGTCCTTCCCAAGCCTGTCAGAGTGCAGATCCATATAAAAAATTCCACTCACTTGAATAGAGAGATTCAGATAAGCCTACAGTTCAGGAGAATATTAAAAGACAAAAAAATTCTCTTCAATACTTATATGATCCTATGATCTGAAGTCTTCACTGAAAATTTACAAGTAGAGTAGTAAAGACTTTTGGCACAAATAGGGGGCCAAAGAACTACAAACCTTGCCAATGTTACATAACTTGTAACAATAAAATAAAACTGTTCTAATGGTCCATCAGCATCAACCTATGCCAAAATTACAAAGATCTTAAACTTATTTGTTTATATATATATTACTGATGAAGATTGTACAAATGATAAATTCTCAGGCCTAGCAGCTGAAATCTCAATGATTTACACAAACTATATAATGTTTTAAAAAATGAAACTTGTATTTACCATCACATTGTAATGCATTAAGGTGTAATCCATATCGTATCCGATGGCACTGATTGACCTTAGGTTCAATGTACGGCTACAAAATATTCCTCGAGGTGAATTTCTAGATGATGAAGGGCTCTGCATGAGGAAATAAAACATTGTTATCAATATCACATGGTCAATAGTCAAACCAAGCCTACTGCCGAAAAGAACAAAATCACCATGGCAGTCCTAGACAACAACTAGATGAAGAAAATATCTAGCAGTGGAGGAAAGGTACAAATCCTTGAAAGAATGCATCACAACATCACATTAATCAGAAAAGACTCAGTACAAATTTTTCACTGACACTCTCCACTAATCAAATATAGATGTACAAATTTTATATATAAGTTATCTATCTACAGCTTTGTTGAAAAAGAAGATGCTGATACTAATGCATATAAGCATTGAAGCCACGATTGTGGTATATATTAAATATGTTCAATCATGAGTTAACAACATAGATAACAGGGAAGGCAACTTCTGATAAACGCAAACCAAAATATAAGCAACTAGAGAAGGGGCAAGTAAGCAAATGAAGTAGGTCTACTGCACCGGAATACCCAAGTCTCTTAGTAATTCTTCGGCTTCTTTAGCCTCTGTTCTGGCAACTTCCTCAATTGGACCTTCCATTGTAGCATGACCATCAATTCCTACATGGGAACAAAGTTTACAATGTTATCTACATCTCAGCAACAACAAGAAAATGACAACCAAATAGATGTATTACAAACAAGTTAATAATTAAAGACAACAGAAATCACACCTATCCAAGCCGGTACCATGAAGTAAGTACATGAAGAAATAAGGAGTAATATTAGGAGAAACAACAATGGGTCCATCATAAATTCATAATACAGTGGAATTTCTGCATGTGTTCAAAAGGTTACAAAATGAAGCCAAGAAGACATGAGGGTGCACTAATACACATTCTTTCTCGACACCAGTACAACATAACATTGCAGGTTAAGCCTAAAAAAGAAGCTAATTGCTACTAAATCTGAAAGAACACACAAGCTTCAAAGACACCCTTCAAAGAACAGAAAGAAATGCACAAAATTAGGCTACGAAATTAAAAGGCAATTAATTGGGCGTGTGACAAACAGGGAAAGAAAAGTACCAAAAGCCTCGAGATGCTCGAACTTGACATTCAAATCCCCCTTGGTGCTCTGTCCAAGATAGTCGACGTCGTATTTGTTGGGCGGCGTCACTGAGAAAACATCGCCGCCGACGGACTTGGAGCCGACGCTGCAGCGGCAAACGGTTGAAACTCTGTTGGTTTTTGCGGCGGCGATGATAATCGTCGCGGCGTTTCTGTTGAAGTTGGTGGTGGCCATTGCTGAAGAGGCCTCTCGGAAGACAGAGAAGCTGCCTAAAACCTCCGTCGCATACATCTCTGCTGCCGGTGACGGTGGAGCTAGGCGGCGATAGTGGCGGAGAAAAGACGAGAAGAGAGAAGACGCGCCGCCGGAGAAGGAAGAGAGGGATGGAATTCGAAAAAAATCGAATCTTTGTTTTGGGAACACTGAAAGTGAGAGAGAGGGAGGGAGAATTCTTGATTTGTGGTTGCAAAATCTATGGCTTTGTCATTGTCTCGTGCTGATTTAATCATGTTTTTCAATATTCTTTTTCGTTTTCTTTTGGTCAAAGTCTCGTTTTCGTCCTCCAACTATTGTATAAGATTCATTTTTGTCATAAAATTATTTTTTGTTCTGTTTTAGTCTTCAAACTTTCACATTTTTTCCATTTTGATCCCAAAATGTGATTTCGTCTAATTTTTACTGCTACTTATAACCTGGACAATTAAAATGTATTATTTCTCACTTATAAGTTTCATAATAAATGAGTTCATAAAGAGATAAAAAAATTTATTTTTAATCACAAATTAGATATAAATAAATAGTTGGTGTTTCTTCTAAATAATGAAAATCTTTCTTTCAAAAGTGATTTTTTTTTCTTTTTTTCGTCAATTCACTTATTGATTATTATGACACATATAAGAGAATTGATTCATCTCAACTATCCAAGTTAAAAATAATTGTAGAAACCGAAATCACATTTTAGGGATCAAAACAAAACAAATATGAAAATTTGAGAACCATAATAGAATAAAAAATAGTTTTAGGATCAAAATAGAACTAACCTTATAATTTGAGGATCAAAATGACTATTTGACCTTTTCCTTTTTTACACACTCACGTAAATACAAATTCATATTTATGTTTATGATTTATATATATGATTTATCTTATAATGCCTTTTAATTGGCATTTTTTATGGCCCAAACTAAGTGGAATTTAATTAAGACGAATAAAGAAAGTAAAAGAAAAATAAATGGTAAATTACACTTTGGTACCCTGTGGTTTGAAACTTGACACTTTGGTACCCTGTGGTATTCTCCTTTAATACTTTGGTACCCTTTGGAGCTATTTTGTAATTTTAACCATAATAAATTTTGCAAAAATTACATATTGACCCCTAAATTTTTTTAAAGTTTTCATTTTAGTCCCTAGATAATATGTATCTAGGGACCTATTTGTAATTTTTTAAAAACTTTTTGGGGTCAATATGTAATTTTTGCAAAATTTATCATGGTTAAAATTACAAAATAACTCCAAAGGGTACCAAAGTGTTAATGGAGAATACCACAGGGTACCAAAGTGTCAAGTTTCAAACCACAGGGTACCAAAGTGAAATAGGGTCAAACCACAGGGTACCAAAGTGTAATTTACCCAAAAATAAAATCATTTACATTAAATGTTTTATTTATTATTTATTAAAAAAATAAAATCCTTTACATTAAATGCTGGATTTATTTTTCTTTAAAGACTTAACTAATTTTACTAAATTTACTTGCCTGTGGATCTTTTGCTATACGGCCTATGTGTTGTACCGCAGGTGACCAATGATAATGTGCCACTTATATATCGTACAACACACAGGTTGTACGATTGACAGATTGAGGATCCTCTTCCAATTTACTTTGACTCAATTAATTAGTTTTATAAACTCAAATTAATATTCTAATAAAAATCAGATTAATATTTTTTTAATTATTTTAATAATAATATAATCCAAGGCCTTAATCAACTTTTATTTTTTTGATCAAAATAAATAAATTTAAAGTGTCCATTTATTTAAATTGGATTAATAAAAATGTCCTAAAACTATTTTTTATTCTTGTCCATTAATTAAAAAGATGTCCATTTATTTAACAGATACTTTAAATTGGACATTTTTTTAAAGTAAATTGGATAACTTGTTATTTTAGCTCATACTCTTATTATTAGTATAAGTTTCTTTTTTTTTTTCATCGATGAAAACGAGAGTGATGACACTTGAATGAAAATGAGAGTTTGCAGAATATTGACGTGAGTAACACCTCAATAAAAGAGACAGGAAGATGTTTGGGAAGAATTCTACAATCTAAAATCCATAAGTACAAAAGAGATATGGGCCTTAAAAAATAAAGGCTCCAAATAAAGCCCAACTCATACAAAAACTCCATAAGGATTAAGGCCCTATCTTGCTTTTGTTTCTAGTATCACACAAGAAAGAAACTTGTCAATTATCATGGCTTGCTCATATTACTTTCTTCTACGTGAAACTGAAATTCAGAAGTAAATGCTTTCATCAAACTATGTCAGCTTGACCAGAAAAAAAAAAGCTTTGGGAAGTTAAGATGCAAAGACAAACTTGAAAATCTATAGATTCTAATTCAGTTGACATTTGACAATGTAAGCTGAGCATGTAAGAAGGACTTCGAGTTCAATTATCACAAATACTTTCCAAAAGTCAAGATTGTTGTTGCCATTAAACCATGTCTCTTCACTTTATTGCACTAACTTAATTGGAATATACTACTGATTTTCCTTGCTCAACATAAGTATCAGAAAGGCATAAAAAGTAGAATAATAAAGACAATATTGGTTGTAGAAGCAAACAAAACATAGAGCCAAAAGGAAACAACTTCTGACTTTTGTTATGTCAGAATCCTGAATTAAAAATTAATCATTACCTTGCGTCATATTATGGGACCTCAGTCTCTCTGTAATGTTGTGATTTATATACTAATAAGATTATGTGACTATTAAGGGTGCACTTAGGAGCTATTGCTTTCAGTTCCCAAACTTACTTTGTCTTTGTCTAGCAAGAACTGTATAATATTTCTTCATTATCCGAGTTCCACTTTTTCAAAATGATTTTGAGAAATAAAGTTTTAAATGTCAATGTAGGAAAGTGGGCTCTTATTAAGATCACTTAACATCAAGACAAAATGAAACAAACAGAGTATCTGAAAGGCATAAGAAAGTATCTACACCTTTGCTTTTGTCATTGATTGCGTATTACTATTTCAAGAAGCTATTAAGTATTAATTAACTAATAATTCTTGTAGTCTAGCTTGATGAACTTCCAAGATACAATTCTCCTCTTATTTGAAGATGTCATCTGTACCTTCAAAATAATAATAAATTGATCAAAGCAATATCATATTAGTTAGTTTTAAAAAAAATACAGCCGCAAAGAAAATTATAATCTTAATCCCAAATCATGAAGAATTATTATAATGAAAAAGGCTCGCATCTTTTTAGGATGATCCTAGTTAACAAAACATAAACTAAACATGAGTATGTAATGTGGTCCCTAATTTTCTTAAAACCAACGGAAAAAGACAAATAACAGACCAAGAAAACATGAAACCCAGGGATTAAAATATGATTAGGTCACTCATTAGTTAATGTGTCCATTCATTAGGATGTAAATCAATCAAGTTGTTTCCATAAACAAAACGGTATCCAGAAGCCAGGCATGTAAGCAGCAAATACAAGATAGAGTGAGGACAATTAAAATATGTGGCTTTAACAAAAATTACTTATTTTAATTTTCCTTTTTCTGATATGGGTCTTGGTTTGGAGATTTGGAGATTGATATTGTCTGGAGATGGAGATGGAGATTGACTTTGTTACTCATTCAGGTTTAGATATGGAAAAGCCCATGTTGGAGACTGGTTATTGGGGTGATTTTCGTTTTTTTTCTTATAGATAAATGATTTCAAATGTTATTTTACTGATCTTTCTGCAGATACAAATATTGCCAAAATAGAAATGGACCTCTTTTTTATAATTCTAAATTTGAGTCTCAGGACGGCAATGTTCAACTCTTTCCTTTTGAAAAGGCTTTCTTTTTTTTTTTCCCTGCAGAATCATCACATTGATTTATGACTTGAAAGTTAAAAAGAGAAGCAAATATAGTTGTCTGAACCAAGTCATCAAATTTAAGTCAAATATAAACTCACGTATTTAAGAAGTTATAAATTCAGATTTAAAATTTTAAGCTAAATAAGTTTCACATACACTAATTTCCATTTAAATAGTAATCTTGAAGACTAACTTACCTAACTCACTAACTCCATTAAGTGATGATGAGCTTCATGACT
The DNA here is from genome assembly GCA_003254925.1 of Chamaecrista fasciculata. Classification (NCBI taxonomy): domain Eukaryota; kingdom Viridiplantae; phylum Streptophyta; class Magnoliopsida; order Fabales; family Fabaceae; genus Chamaecrista; species Chamaecrista fasciculata. The sequence continues at coordinate 335,605 of QANZ01046144.1, forward strand.
TGTCAATTATCATTGATGTATTTAATTATTAAGTAATAATATATTAGTGTTTCTCAGGTGTTCTTTTCTGTTATGTCCTTTATTTAATGTCATGAAAACCAAAGTGGTTTCTAACTCCCAACTGACATTCTTTTATTTCGGTGTTGCTTGATAATGGTAGTTTGCCATCCTCTGAAGCTGGAAATTGCTTCATCTACCTGAGTTTGCAAAGGTTCACTTATCCTCCCTTTTTCTGTTTCTCTGAATATTTATGTCAGCATGTTTTTCTCTACTGTTGAAGAAGATGGTTATGTATCTGGTCAATTATCTGTTGTATGGTTGAAACTAACTTCTCTGAGAGTTTAAGAAAAAAGTAACTGATCCTCATTGACATTCTTTAGAATTTTTCAGAGCTAAATCAAGAGGGGAATTTTCTACCTGTATTCAATAGAGTTTGAACTTCTGTACTCAATCATTTCTTCGAAAAACCTGAAGTGCACAACAAAAGAATATAAAATAGAAAAAATAAAAAGTGAAAATATAATCACTATCAAATTTTTCAAAGTTTTGAGAACACTGTGTAGAGTGTTTCTGACTTGAATCGACAATGCTTTTCTGCAGCTGCTTTCAATTAACCAGCACTAGTGGAGGTGTTGGTAAACTATTGAAGTTTATCTCAGTGAAAATGACTAGGGAAAAATGTTTAGATGAAGATATTATTTCTAAATCTGAGACAACGAGTACAGCAATTGATCCAATAGTTGAATTTCCAGAACAAGTTCAAGGAGAGACAGACAAACAGCAGGGTTCAAAGAAGACGAAGCAAAAACATGAAACCAGAAACTCAATACCTTTTTACAAACTCTTCTCATTTGCAGACTCTGTGGACTTTCTGTTGATGTTTTTGGGGGCAGTTGGTGCAGTTGGGAACGGAATAACTGTACCCTTAATGACTGTAGTTCTTGGAAATGTGATGGATGCATTTGGAAGAACCACAAACACTCAAGAAGTGGTCCACGAAGTTTCCAAGGTACCTCATGAGTCATGACTTTTTTCCTTTCACTAGTAATCTATGTTTGTGACAAAGCTCAAGTAAGACGGTATAACTAGAGCAAGGTTCAGGTATACAATATCCTCTATGGCATCTGATTATTATAGAAATGTCATATTTTGAGTGAACTTCTAGACTAATAGAACTTCAAATTCTCCTACTCTTCATCTCATAATGATCAATTTTGTGCTTAGGTGTCACTAAGGTTTGTATATTTGGCTGTGGGTACCTTTATTGCATCATTTCTCCGTGAGTACACAAAATTCCTCATTCTGCTTATCATATAACTTAATATGGCATATTTTGACACCTACGAAAAAAATGCTTGTTAAATGCTAGAGTTGACTTGCTGGATGGTCACTGGGGAGAGACAGGCTGCAAGAATAAGAGGTTTATACCTTAAGACAATTTTGAGGCAGGATGTCAGCTTCTTTGATAAGGAAACTAACACAGGCGAAGTTGTTGAGAGGATGTCAGGTGATACCGTTCTTATTCAAGATGCCATGGGTGAGAAGGTATTTTAGAACCAACCATAAACTCAAAATATCAAATTGTCACCAGTTTTCTTCCAAAGATCACAAAATAGTGTTCAAGATAAAAGTTTCTACATAGCTTTATCTTCATTTCAATTTCAGGTGGGACAGTTCATACAGTTTGTGTCAGCTTTCGTAGCAGGTTTTGTCATCGCATTCTTGGAAGGTTGGCTTCTGGCCACTGTCATGCTATCTGCTATTCCTCCAACAGTATTGGCTGGTGCTATAATGAGCATAGTTATGGCAAAAGTGACATCCAAGGGACAAACAGCTTATGCTGCAGCGGCAACTGTAGTAGAGCAGACAATAGGCTCTATCCGAACTGTAGGCATACTTGCAGAAAAAACTTCTTCTAATTGTTCCTATCTGTGTTTGTTGCATAATGTATCAATGATTGCGATTCCTCCAATGCAGGTTGCATCATTCACAGGGGAGAAACAAGCTATAATTAAATATGATCAGTACTTGATCAAAGCTTACAGGACTAGTGTGCAAGAGGGACTGGCTTCTGGTGTGGGATTTGCTTCAGTTTTTTTCTTTCTTTTCTGCGCTTATGGTTTGGCTGTGTGGTTTGGTGGGAAAATGATAATAGAGAAAGGATATACAGGAGGGAAGGTTTTGACTGTAATCTTCTCAATATTGATGGGCTCCTCGTAAGTTGCATTCAGCTTTATCTTGATGATAAAACTATTCATAATTTTAAAATAAAGTTGAAATGGTCCTTAACAACAATGAATTAGAAAATAAGAACATTATTGCTCTTCTGGCTTAATTACATTTCCAGGAATCTAGGGCAGGCATCACCAAGCTTAAGTGCTTTTGCTGCTGGACAAGCTGCAGCCTCTAAGATGTTTGAAACCATAGAAAGGAAGCCATACATTGATTCTTATGACACAAAAGGTCTGCAGCTAGATGATATAAGTGGGGATATAGAACTAAGGGATGTTTGCTTTAGTTATCCTGCGAGACCAGATGAACAGATTTTCAATGAATTTTCTCTGTCAATACCTAGTGGAACCACCACAGCTTTGGTAGGACAAAGTGGGAGTGGGAAATCAACAGTTATTAGTCTGATAGAGAGATTTTATGATCCACAAGGTGGTGAAGTTCTCATTGATGGTATCAATATCAAAGAGTTCCAACCGAGATGGATTAGACAGAGAATAGGCCTTGTCAGCCAGGAACCGGTTCTCTTTACTTGTAGCATTAGAGAGAACATTGCCTATGGTAAGGATAATGCAACAGATGAAGAAATCAGAGCTGCAGCAGAGCTTGCTAATGCTGCCAAGTTCATAGACAAACTTCCTCAGGTAAAATCACAAGCCTTCATTTAGACTTTGAAACAGCATTTTTCCTAATTATGAAGTTGGTGTTTTCTCTTGTTTTTTGGGCATAGTGGCTGCATATCCTATAAGACTAAAGACAATATTTCTTACATTTATTTTCATTCAGTGTGTCCCTTTTACCTTAGTAATTTCGTAAAATTTTTTATTTAGGGGCTTGACACGATGGTTGGTGAACATGGAAGTCAACTCTCTGGGGGTCAAAAGCAGAGGATTGCTATAGCAAGAGCAATATTGAAAGACCCAAGAATTCTTCTTCTTGATGAAGCTACAAGTGCCCTTGATGCTGAATCTGAGAAGACAGTACAGGAGGCACTGGACAAAATTATGATAAACAGAACTACTGTGATTGTAGCACACCGCTTGAGTACTGTAAGGAATGCTGATATTATTGCTGTTCTTCAGCAAGGGAAAATAGTAGAAAAAGGTACACGTACTATCTTATAAACGATATGAAATTTTCAGCCAGCTGTATATTTATATAGTTTTTTCTGTCTCTCACACATACTAGTGACAGGTTTATTTCTGCACAATAAATCCCCCTAAATTTGTGTTTCCACATGCTCGCCTATTCTTCTTCCTAACATAATCACAAAATTAAGAAGATTCTTCAAAGCCAAATGCACCATTTTATCTTTCAACTGATCAGGTTCACATGCTGAGCTCACTAAGGATCCTGATGGAGCATATAGCCAGCTCATCAGATTGCAAGAAACAAAGGAGTCAAAGAATAATGGTGTAAATGACACTGAAAAACCAGAAAGCATCATGAATTCTGGAAGGCATTCAAGTGAAAGACATTCTTTCTTAAAATCTATAAGCCGAGAGTCATCTGGAATTGGAAATAGCAGCCGTCACTCGTTCACAGGGCCATATGGTGTGCCACCAATAATTGGTCCATTGGAAACAGCAAGTGATGAACTTGAAGCTACTCATTCAGCAGCTTCACCAAAATATCTAGAAGTGCCACTTTACCGCCTGGCTTATTTGAACAAGCCTGAGATTCCAGTATTACTTTTAGGGACTCTAGCTGCAGTGGCAAATGGGGTAATAATGCCCATTTTTGGGTTAATGCTGTCTGAAATGGTAAAAACTTTCTATGAGCCTGCAGATAAACTCCGCAAAGATTCAAAGTTTTGGGCATTGATATTTGTTGCCCTTGGTGTGGCATCCTTCTTAATATTCCCAGGAAGGTTCTACTTTTTTGCCGTGGCTGGTGGTAAGTTGATAAAAAGGGTTCGAAAAATGTGTTTTGAGAAAGCAATTCATATGGAAATAGGTTGGTTTGATGAAGCTGAGCATTCAAGCGGAGCCATTGGAGCTAGACTATCAACTGATGCAGCTTCAGTTAAAGCTTTGGTTGGGGATGCACTGGGTTTGCAGGTTCAGAATATTGCTACTGCAATAGCAGGCTTGGTAATTGCTTTTGAGGCAAGCTGGCAACTTGCTCTTATAATGCTTGTTATGTTACCATTAATTCTACTAAATGGTTATGCACAATTCAAATTTGTACAAGGATTCAGCGCAGATGCTAAGGTTTGTTCCTCCAATATTTCATCTTTGGAACAAGTAGAGTGAAGGGAAACTTAGATGTAACAATAGAATTGGACACATAAGATAACATGAAAATATAATTATGTGTGTGTGTTGTGTTATTTCCAAATCCTTATTTTTAAAACTTCCTATTTACTGGTTTTAAAAAAGATAACCAACCTTATATGTTAGATTATGTTATTCAATATAACAATTAAATATTAAGAAAGAATTATATCATTCAGACTTTCCTTTTCTCCCTTTCAGGCCAAGCCAACTGTACCTAACTTGTGTTTTGAGTCCTAAAAGATAATTTTTTTTAACATGTTTATAAATGTGTCGGGCAATGTATAATGGGAATATTGATGTCTACCACACTGAATAACTAAAAAAATTGTGTCCATGCTTTATATGAAGTAATTTACTCCAAGAAATCGTCATTCTATGTAAATTTTGGGCAAATTATGCTGACAGTTGATGGAGAAACAGATTACAAGCATATATCCTATAGCAGTCATGTTAATTAATTGAACACATCTTTGATTCATCTATAAAATATTTTATCAACACTGATATTCATTTGACCAATAATGCCAACATTTTATTACTGACAGAAATTGTATGAGGAAGCAAGTCAAGTGGCAAATGATGCAGTAGGGAGTATTAGAACAGTTGCTTCTTTCTGTGCTGAAGAGAAGGTGATGGAATTATACTATAAAAAATGTGAAGGGCCAACAAAGACAGGAATAAGGAGAGGCATAATAAGCGGAATCGGATATGGGTTATCATTCTTCTTGCTCTTTTCTGTCTATGCAACCACATTTTATGCCGGAGCTCAACTTATGAAGGATGGCAAATTATCATACTCAGATGTCTTCCGTGTAGGCTATTCTCCTATAACTTGTTTAACGTGACAGGCACAAGTTTTTCACTTAAATATTGATGAATTTAGTATCACTTTTTTTTTTTTTTACTTCTCTGTTCTTATGGATAGAGGAAGAAGTTCTATTATAAAGGAAATGATTTCCAACTATATGGGGGATAAGATTTCCTCAAACCAGAAATTACAAGAAAGGCTCATAATTAAACACAGTAATAGGACCCCTATTAAGCCTGCTAGCATAATAATAATAATTCAAGAGACATGTATTAAATGGCATTATTTCAGCACTGTCTGTCTGTTATATTGTTTCCTGTTTTGCAGGTCTTCTTTGCTCTATTTATGACAGCTATAGGAGTCTCACAATCTGGCACCCTGGCTTCTGATTCAAGTAAAGCAAAAAGCGCTGTTGCTTCTGTATTTTCTATTCTTGATCGGAAATCAAAAATAGACCCCAGCGATGACTCTGGAATGACATTTGAAAACGTGAAGGGAGAAATCCAGTTCCATCATGTCAGTTTCAAGTATCCAACCAGGCCTGATGTACAAGTATTCAGAGATACTTCCTTGAAAATTCATTCAGGAAAGGTAACATTCTAAATTGTACACAGTAGGTAGCATAAATCTAATCCAATAGAGTTAACTATTTCTGTGAAAGAGTTAATAAAAAATTAAAAATAAATTATAATTAATTATTTCTATTTAATATTCTAAACTATTTTAATTAATTTTAAACATGTAGATAAGGCAAAGAAAAAATTACCAGTAATCCTTCCATTCTCTTCCCCTTTCTTTCCATCCTTTTTAATTGAATTTTTCGCCTTTCTTTCCCCTCCCAACTCTCAAAAGTAAGAAACTAACGATTTGATTATACTTTACGAAAAAAACACAGACAGTTGCTCTGGTTGGAGAAAGTGGAAGTGGAAAATCAACTGTGATCTCATTGTTACAGAGATTTTATGACCCTGATTCAGGTCATATTACACTGGATGGAATAGAAATCCAAAAGCTACAAGTTAAATGGTTAAGGCAGCAAATGGGTCTGGTAAGCCAGGAGCCTGTGCTATTTAATGACACAATTCGAGCCAATATTGCATATGGAAAGGGAGGAGATACAACAGAAGCAGAAATTATTGCTGCAGCAGAACTGGCAAATGCTCACAAGTTCATTAGTAGTTTGCAGCAGGTAACTTACAGTGTTCTATTCTATTAGCTCAATTTCTCTTTGAAGATTATTGCAGCTAGTTTGGCATCCAAAATTCTTACAAGTACTGGTTATACAAACGCCATATAGAAAAAGATTTGAATTCTTGAAAAACATTATATGTAGGGGTATGACACATTAGTGGGGGAGCGAGGGGTTCAGTTATCTGGGGGACAGAAGCAAAGGGTGGCTATTGCAAGAGCCATAGTGAAAAATCCAAAAATATTACTACTAGATGAAGCCACCAGTGCCCTTGATGCTGAGTCAGAAAAGGTGGTTCAGGATGCACTGGATCAAGTTATGACTGAACGAACCACAATAGTGGTGGCTCATAGGTTATCCACTATTAAGGGTGCAGATTTAATTGCAGTGGTTGAAAATGGTGTCATAGCAGAGAAAGGAAAGCATGAAAGTTTGCTCAACAAGGGTGGTGCCTATGCTTCCTTATTAGCATTGCACACAAATGCTTCTTCATCCTAAACTCCTTTGAACTTTGACCTAGCTGATGCTTTATCTGATCTCTTCATTGCAAATATTCCATTGATCTCCTTCAAACTATTAGTTCTAAACATGACCTGTAATTATTGAAAATTTCCTATGGAAATCTTCAAGTTTTAGTAAGGGATAACTTGGATGTCTGTTCAGTCATGTTATTACTTGAATTTGTCTGATATCTTCCTCATAAGAATCCAATTGAATTCTTTCAAGGAACCAGTTCCAAACGGTGTCTACACAATTCACATTAGCATATATAGTCGATATCTTATGCTTTTTCCCCCTCTTTTAAGAAAATTGACGAATTTCATATTCCAAGGACCAATTTATACAACGGAAACGATACAGAGAGCACACTCTCGAGTCTCACCTTTTCATTGTACCTCGAGATGCACACATAGTCATAAATAAATAGAATCTATTACCTAATTTCAAAACATTGGCGCGAAAATCGAGCTTTTGGTTAACAGAGATTATGGCTAAGCATGTTAACACATCACAATTCACAACCAAAACATTGAAATTCAGCGTACAAAATTTAAAAGAAACAGAGATTGAATGAGCGCTTACCTGTTATGACGAACTCAGAGGAGCATCCAACCACAGATTCAAGCGCAGAAGAGAAAGAGCCTACGAGACGATGACGATATGGTGTTGATTAACGTATCGGTTTTCAGTTCGCTATTAATTATTAAATATTAAAACAATTATTTATCACTGATTTATTTATCATCTATTTTGTATAAAACATTTTCTCTTTTTTTTTTTATATTTAAAATAGATAAATTACACTTTGTAATCTTTTCTTTACATTTTTGGTAATTTCATTTTTTACGATTTTTTTTATTTTAGCATCTGAGTCATGAAAAATGAAAAGAAAATGGAGATTGATGGAACAATGAGACATTTTCAAGCACTCTTAAATTTATTAGGACCATAGTATTCTTAAAATTTAATAAAATTTCAAACTATTCAAAGAAAAAAAAGAGAGAGAGAGAATTGCACAATACTTCATATATACATGCACTATAGGCCAAGCTAGCTAACCTTTTTATCATTGCATGGCTCTGCAAACAAAACCCATATAGGAAATTTGTTTAAATGTATTAAAATTCCTCTTTTTGTCTTTTTTCTTTTAAATTTCTTAATCTATTATTTGATGATATCGTAATCAATAATTTTTGGTATGCCTGAGGATGGAGACATGCATTGTCATCACTATTAAGAAAACAACCTTCCACTTACCCTCCACTATCACCAAACAGGCATAGCATAGCACTTCAAAGAATCAAAAAGCAAGGCATTTTCTATCAAATTAAATCAATTAAGTTTCTTCATTATTTATGTAATCCTAACTCTATCCTATCACTCCTATTTTCTTTTTTGTGTTAAAATATGTCTTTCTGATGTTAACAACTTACATTTTAACCCTAAAAAAAGAAAACTTTTTTGCTACAGGTTCAGATTTTGAATCTGTATGGTTTCTTTTATGAAATAAAGTCTTTGTGTAATCAATGATTTATTAATATATTGATATTGAAAAGGTTGAGTTTAAAATTAGAGTGCATTATATGATTTTGGAAAATTTGGTGAGTTCTATAATATATTAACCTATCATAACCCACCAGCACAAATTTCTCAACCACTATATATGTATCTTTGGTTTTGTATGAAACGATCCCGCCATAATTAAGATTATGTTTGTTGTTGTTATTAAACAACCAAATGTATTTTACACTTTGTATCGTCATGTTGAGTTGTAGGAACCAAATGTATCATAAGATTCTGGTTTATCATATAGTCCTTTCCTTAAAGCTGAGGGCTTCCAATTATTTATTCAAACTACAAACTTGGTTTATCATATAAACCTTTCCTTATGCATTTTCTAGAGTAATGGCTTGATAATAATAATATTGTAAGTTGAATAAGTCAAAAATCTTATATTAGGTGTTGGAAAGAGACACAACCAAAATTTAGAAAAAAGAGAGGTAAATTACACTTTGGTATCTTGTTCTAAACCGATTTCACTTTAGTACCATGTTCTTTGCATCGTTAACATTTTGGTACCTTGTTTTTTCAAAAGTGACATGTTGGTACTTTATTCTTTGCATCGTTAACACTTTGGTACCCTAATAAAGATAGAACATGATAACAAATCGTGAAAGAACAGGGTACCAAAATGAAATCAGTCCATAAAACAGGGTACCAAAGTGTTAACGGTTCAAAGAATAGGATATCAAAATGTCATTTTTAAAAGACCATAGTACCAAAATGTTAACGGTGCAAATAACAAGGTACCAAATGTCACTTTTGAAAGAACATGATATCAAAGTAAAATTGGTCCATAGAACAGGATACCAAAGTGTAATTTATTCTAAAAAAAAATTCGGAAGAAAAGGGACATTTCTTAACGTCGGTTAAGAATTAATCAAGGCAAAACACCCTTTCGTGCCCCTAACGTTTGTGGTGATTTTCAGTTATGCCCCTAACGTTTCATTTGTGTCAGTTGTGCCCTCAATGTGAGTTTATGCCCCCATCCTCGTTAGTGTACCGTTTTTAGGAACTTTTGAGCTTAGATTCGTGTTCGTTTCAGTTTGTTTTGATAAATGAGTTTATGGGTACTCATTTTCGGCTCCTAAGGATCATTTTGCACATGGAAATTTTGAGAAAAATGCTTTGTTTTGCTGCATTTCGTTTTGGTCCTTTTTAGGGTTCATCGGGTTGAATTTTCTTCGGATTTGGGGTTATTTTGAGCTTAATCTTTGAAATTGATCCAAGAAATCAAGTTTTTGATGTTCGAAAATTAAAACCCATATGAAGTCTGATCAAAATCGAGCTCAAATCGTGCGAAAATGGTGTTTTCTTTTGTGAATGATTGAAATTGGGGGCATAATTGAAACTAACGTTTCACATTTGGGGCACAACTGACACAAATGAAACGTTAGGGGCATAACTGAAAATCACCGCAAACGTTAGGGGCTAGAAAGAGTGTTTTGCCATTAATCAATAAATACCTACGCCTATGTCTCCCACCTTAAGTTACATCTAATTAAACCAACGTACCAAACCCATTATAAGGTAAAGGGATATATATCATATCATGCTTGTGTGAAACCTCCCAAATCCCAATCCCAATCCCATTGTGACAATACTATCAACCACGTGAATCCAATCCCAAAGTTGCAAAACCCACAAATTAAAACCATTTATCTCAAACATAAAATTGTTAATTGTATTATATAACAACCGCAGTAACAAATGGCACTTTCATTTGATGCGAAATCACAACCAACCATGGATCATCGATCACATTTGCCCTCTGTTTCTTCTTCTTTTATTTATTTCCCAAGTATTCCTTCAAAGGGAATCACATATACTGTCCTCCATTCCCATCTCTTTAATGTGTCGTCATAGTGTTTGATCAATTGCCCCAAAGAAGCAAAAGCCTTCAGACTTCCTAGCTACATTCATACCCTGTTCTTCTGTGTGTGTTCATGTATATTCATGTCGTTATAGAGCCAAAGGTTTGCTTCATGTTACTAATGTATACTTCGTCATTCATTGCAGGTTGATTAGATGAAAGAGGAGCTTCTAAGTTCTAATATAAGACTTGAAGACTGCAATATTTGGCAGAAAGATATGGCAAGCTTTATGGCAGGTCAGTACTCTGTACTTAGTTATGCATTAAGTCATTAACTTTATGTTAATATTTTGATCCTCTGAAGCTGAAGCATCTGCAAGAGTTAATTAAGCTGTTTAATGTGACATATATGTATGGTAGGATATGTGCCTCTAAAAGTTAACAAGAAAACATGCAAGAGCTTAGGCAAGACTAAACTAACTGAAAAGTATTAATTAGGCATATATATAATTACATATATGTTTATACTTATAATTTGATTTACGTATCTTCCAAGAATTTAAGCGTGTTGTCAAAGAAATTATGGAGAAGCCTGAAGCCATACTATACTAGATACGAGGGAAGTCCAAGTAAGAGATAAGCAGAGAGTGGTCCTCAGGTTATGAGAGTGAGGCAAGCATGTGATTCAGAAAAGTGGTTTTGTTTGCATTAGCTATTATGTTTAATGGAAGACGTGGCAGGAAATGACTGCTTTGAACTGTGAGTAGAGTGCGGTGGCTCTAAAATCTAGTAAATTCTGCAGAAGCAGCCGCGTTAACGTCTGCTTCTCTCTTTTTCTCTCACTTTCATGCACACTCACATAACATATATACTGTCACATGTGAATATGGTAACACATGCAATGCCACCTACTGAGTATCTAGCTACATACTCCATTCAGGTTTCACGGGCTTATAGTTGTATCCTTTTCACCTACCCAAAGTGTTTAATTTAATTTTCTATATATATATAAGACGGCTCTTGGCAATTGGCATTCACATGAAGCTCTTTGGCTAAAAACATTGCATTGTGTGATCTCTATTTGCTGCAAAATTAAGAAAGTGAAAACTGAAAAGCTCCAATCTGCTAGTCAGGTCAGATACTTACAGGTCCAATATGGTTCATCCTTCTCTTTGTTTAACCATATCATGTCATCATATATAGAATGCCCCTTCATATATAGGCATTGCATGCGTTTCTAAGATTCATAGACAGATTCTTTAATTACCCTTTCCCTTTGACCCACACAACTGCTACTTACTTCCCTATGTAAATTAGATTTAGATCTGCTTTGGACATGTTTGCATGTTTACTCTGTTAGTTTTAGTTAAAGTATACTAAGTGTGTTTAAGAAATCTTCGGTTAGAAGACATCTAAGATTGCCTGAGTTGTTCAACGTCTAAGTTCTCCAAAGTCCAAACTATTCTTAACAATGAAGAGAGATCCTCAAATAACCTCAGTATTGATAACCAAAAGTAATGACAGATAAAGTCATTAGCTCAAGAGTATATTTTAGAATTTTTCTTGATAATGCTTAATGGGTCATTTTGTAGAAACCGATAAAGAAACTCAATACTTTTTCTGCTTTAAGAGCGTCAAGTAAGGAATATTGGTGAGTGGTGACCAATTCTCATGGCACCCACTAGCTTTTCAAGTTTTTTTAATGTAAACTATATTGTGATAATCTATATATAGTTGTCTTTTGGGTATTCCAAAAGGAGTTTCAGCAACAAGAATAATATACATATACATACACACACATACACACCTACATATAAAGGATAGAAGTATTCAATAATAGTTAAAGGGATCCTTGAGAGTTGAGACACTTATCTTTTCTTGAGTGGATAACTTGAAAATTGTTTGATCCTAGGCCTTATATTTGCGTGGCTTCTTTAGATATTTTGTTTTCAACACCATAATATATATATATATATATATATTAACCTCTTTGAATTTTAGAATGCGTATTGTCTTTCCTAATACCAAACTTAATTATGCCAATTACATTAGTGTCTTGCACTAATTTTTTTAATTAAAAAAATATCTCAGAATATCCTACCCCTTACTTTCGTTCTGTCGATTAATTTCTTTGGATGTTTCCGTAATGATCTGGATGTTCATGCTGTGGTCCTTATTTATTAGAAATTGTATTTATTTGTGGGAAGATAAGGAAATGAATGCAACCGTAGGCGACCTCTATAAAGTCGATTTTGACACTAAGCAACATAAAAGGTAAAGTTGCGAGTGACATTTTGTCTCTTTAATCACAACTAAAGCATTATTTTGTCAATATATATATTCAGGGAAATGAAACTACACTAAAAAAAAAGTTTTAATACATGTCATTTTTATTAGAAAATCTGACAATGAATACTCAGATAAATTGTGAGAATATAAAGAGGGTGGTATAGTTAGGACTAGTGTTGAAAATGAAAATGCTTTTATGGATGATTGAACCACTTGAGCAGCAAAAGAGAAAGGGGTGGATTTATGAGCAATGAATGGGGTGTGTTAAGACTTGTACTTAAAGCTACAATGCAGGACAAAGTGTAATCAAACAGACACTTGAATTCAGGTATTCTTCGTTAAATGGAAACCCACTTCAAAAGACTCACCTACCGAATCTATCCTTGAAAGATTATTTGTGTTAGCATTTGAAACATGACCATCAACTAACAAATTTCACCTTAGAAGACACAGCTCTATAATTGAATATTGATATATCAAGCTTCATGATTTCGGATTGATGTAATCCTTGTGGCTTCTTTTTTCTACAAATAGATTTTAAAAAAATAAGTAGATGAGTTTTAAAGAGATGGATAAATATGTGCATGAGATGAGTTTTATTAAATTGAAAACTCATTTCCATTTGCACCAGGAAACACAGAAAATAGTGGCCCACCTTTCGGACCCACAAGCACTTTAGTCTTTATACGGCAATCGTCATGAGTATATTTAAATATATTGCAAATTAGAGTCTTCAAAACTTAGCTCCTAATCTCTTTAATTTTAAGTTATAATATCTTTTTTCTTTAACACTTTATTTTCAAGCCAAAGGTTCAGTAGGCACACATTTCCTTAGATTTTAGAAAAAGTTTCTAAAATTGCAGAAAAACTAACACTCGTACACATATTTGTATATAAAAAGGTAGAATTTTTAGTGTGTATTTAAGCTCCTACCAGCAGATTCCAAAATATAGAAAATCCAGGAAATCCCGTTTTAATCTTCTAGTTTTCTGTTGGTGATGTTTGCTTGATTAAGCCACCTTAGTTATTTTTAATCACGAGAACTGATCCTACACATAGAGAGGCACATACCATTTTCAATTTTTCAAAGTTTGGAAGGACAAGGACAATGACAAGGAGTAGGAGAGCATGCAGTACAAGACAAAAAACAGATGGAATTTTCTCTCAAGCATCTAACGCACCCACTAGACCTTTATGAGTAATTGTGGTGTGTCCATCCATCCATAGCTCTTTTATTTAGGTCACTTGCTTGGTTGTGAGGTGGTCAAGATAACCCTCTATGTCCAATGTTTTATGGGAGTTGTTACTGGAGTGGGAAAAGAAGTAGAAGAAGATGATGATGATGAATCAAAGCAGGAAATGATTACTTGGATGCTTCTTGTGGGTCATTGAGAATCATCTTGTTCGTTAATGGCTAACCCATATTAATTGATATTGTCTCACTCACACACACGGGTGACATAAATTTGCTGTCTTTTCCTCTCAGAAAACAACATACTTTTTCACAAACGCAAAGTTCTCTTGCTTTCTTGCTTTTTCTTCTGTCAAGTTGTGATTTTCTCTTTTCCCACTTTGAGAATAACAGCAATGAAGCAAGGGACAACGGCGCCGCCTCCTGCTTCACCGCAGCATCCGCCGGCGGCAGGATCAACGGTAAGAAGTGTTTGCAAGAGTCTAACGCCGTCTCGCTTCAGAGCTTCTCTCAAGGCCAAAGAACCTCCAAAATCACCAGAGGCCATTAATGGGGTATCATCATCATCATCATCATCAAGAGCCAGGTCTGTACCTCCAGACTTGAAGAACAATTCAAAGGCCAAAAGGGGTCTTTTTCTCAACAAACCAAAATCTGGTGAGGTAGTTGTGGGATCTCCGAAGGCCAAGGAAGCTGACGAGGCCAAAATTGTGGTGGGTCGTTTTGTGAACCGTCCGGCGGTGGAGCAATTTGCTCGGCCGGTGCGACGGCGGTCTGCGGATTTTAGCTTGAAGAAGAATGAAGATGACCCGAGTGGGAAGAATAAGAAGGAATTACAGGAGAAGCTTGATTTGAGTGAAGATTTGATCAAGAATCTGCAGTCTGAAGTGGTGGCCTTGAAGGCTGAGTTGGATAAAGTTAAGAGCTTGAACGTTGAATTGGAGTCTCAGAACAAGAAGCTCTCTGAGAATCTTGCTGCTGCTGAAGCTAAAATAGCTGCAGTTAGCACCCGTGAAAAGGTGATAATTATTGTCCTTTTACGCTTTCTATTTCCAAGTCTTGACCCCTTTTTTCATGATCCTTTACTATGGTTTGATTGGGGTCTTCCTTGCTTGTTTTAGTTTGAATAATAGAAAAATGAGACTCTGTATATATATATGGTTATCAATTTATTTAGAAATTAATCTAATATTTGTCTTGGATGAAGAAGGCGACAATTGGAGAGCACCAGAGTCCCAAATTTAAAGATATACAGAAACTCATTGCTGACAAATTGGAGCGTTCAAAAGCCAAGAAGGAAGCTACTATTGAAGCAGTTTTTGTTAAAGCACCAACAGCAATTCATGTCATTCCTGAAGCTGCAAGTAAAGGAAGAAAACCTCCACCATGCCCATGTCTTCCACCGCCGCCACCACCACCACTGCCACCGCCAATCCCGTCCCGGCCTCCAGCGAAAGCCCCTAATACCCAAAAAGCCCCTGCTCTTGTGGATTTGTATCATGCTTTAAAGAAGCAACACGAAAAGCAAGATCTAAAAGGATCAGGGAATTATCGTAAACCTGTGGCTACAATTGCACACAATAGCATCGTTGGAGAAATTCAAAACCGTTCAGCTCATCTTTTAGCAGTAAGGACAATTAATTTTTGGTTATGTTCTTGGTGTATGTGATAATGACTTTAGAGTTTGTGCCATTGATGGTTGACTATCCTATCCAGATAAGGACAGACATTGAAACGAAGGGCGATTTCATTAATGACCTTATAAAAAAGGTGGTAGAAACAGCCTACTTGGATATAGAAGATGTCCTGAAGTTTGTAGATTGGCTTGATGGCGAACTCTCATCATTGGTAAGTTTTAACAATATCTATTGATTTATTGGGCCAAGTTCTCAAATCTGAAAAATATATCCTGAACAATAGAAATTTAGTATATATTTTTTTTCAGACTAATGACTAAATAGGCGTGCTGATTTAGAATTGATTATGTTCGCCCAAGTAGAATCATCTATAGTTCTGCAATGTTTTATATTTTTTTTCTTGGTCCGTGTTGTTTTAGTGGATAATCTAGATCCCTTAAGAACAGCTTGTTGAGTGCATATGTTAAGTCAATCAATTTTTGTTGCTTGAAAAAAAAGTTTCATCAGTAAATGAGGCATAGTTAAAAGAGAATTTGCATTGATAGCTCGAAATCCTGTCTTCTACAGGCTGATGAGCAAGCTGTGTTGAAGCATTTTAACTGGCCTGAGAGGAAAGCCGATGCCTTGCGTGAAGCCGCAGTTGAATACCGTGAGCTTAAATTGTTAGAACAGGAGATTTCCTCATACAAGGATGACCCTGATATTCCATGTGGGGCTGCCTTGAAGAAGATGGCCAGCTTATTAGACAAGTAAAAATAATATATGCAGATATTTATTTTATTTTATTAATTTGATACATGCCAGAACTATAAAATGGGGATGCTAATTCTGTCTTCTCTCTCTCTCTTCTCATTGTGATAGGTCCGAGCGGAGCATTCAGAGGCTAATCAAGCTGCGGAATTCTGTCATGCGTTCATATCAAGACTACAAAATTCCCACTGCTTGGATGCTTGATTCAGGAATCATGTCCAAGGTATCTGTTTGCAGAAGTTGCACTTAAATTTTGCAAATAAACCTCCAAGAGTTGCGGTGAAAGATTTTTTTTTTTTTCCTTTTTTCGGAAGACTTGAAACTGCTTTTCCTTTCTTCTAATCCAAAGCTCACAATCCAACCTTTCATAATCATGCTGAATTTAATAGTTACTGTTGTAATACTTGAGTTGAGTTGATTTGCAATGTACCATCTCTTTTCAGATAAAGCAGCATTCTATGACTCTGGTCAAGATGTACATGAAAAGAGTGACAATGGAGCTCGAATCTATTCGGAACTCGGACAGAGAATCAAGTCAAGAATCTCTTCTGCTCCAGGGTGTACATTTTGCATATAGAGCTCACCAGGTGATTTTTTTGAGCAACTATCTGGTAGTTGTAAGAATGTTCAGAACTGTGTGATCAGAACATATTGCCTTAGGTTGAAGGCTTATATATTGCCATATAAAATACATAAGCACAATCACAAGGACAAATCCAGTATGCTAAATTGAAGAACAAGTAGTTTGTTTACAATCACCAGCTGGCTATTTTATGTATGTAACAATTAAATGATAGCCTTACTCCAATAGTTTTGGAAATTTAGGAAAAGTAAATTGCATTGATAATGCATGTGAACCAGTTTATTAATTCTTGAATTGTATCTCTACAAAGAAGAATAACAATATGTAGGGATATACACTATTCAAGCGGCATATGCTAATTATTGGAATGAAAAAAAGAAAGATATTCCTTATTTCAAGTAGATGAAGAATTTATTCCAATTTTAGATTTATTTTAAGCCTCTGTCATACTAGCTGAAGCTGTCAACTTCTGTGGTGGATACATTTTTGAAATTATCTGCTATGTTATTTTTCAGTTTGCTGGAGGTTTGGACTCAGAAACATTATGTGCATTTGAGGAAATAAGGCAACGCGTACCGGGGCGTCTAGCAGGATCTCGAGAACTTTTAGCCGGAATAGCAACATCATGAGAAGCTACTGATTTTTGGTGCTAGACCTAATGGTTAGAAGAATTAGCAATTAAGCATTATTTATTGTTTACTTTTTTTCTAATCTCCACTGGTCAATGCTTTGAAGAAGAATACTAAGTTTCAGCAGTTCATAAGTAATATGGAGTAACATCAAGAGATTTTGAAGAGAAACATCCTATAGATTAGTTGAGTGACAAAGGAGAATCTACTGTCTAAAATTTTCAATTGTGTAATCATCTATGCATATGTAGTTTTATTTTTATTTCTGTTTCTGTAAAAAAATAACGAAAACGTTGCCATGTTTAGGTACAATACTTAACGTTTACTGAGTTACTGTAATAATTAACCGCCATGGTCAATGCATCTATATTAGGTGCTTCTTTGAATTATTACTTTTTATATATATATAATTGAATTATTACTTTTTAATTTAGTTCTTGCATCCTCATAACACTCATAACATATCTATATCTTGAGAAACTACTTGTTAGATTCAATTTCTTTAGTTTTAACTGCATCTGTTAATCACATCAGAGGTGACAATCCAGAAGTTTGAATATTAAGGAAATGGATCTTATTGCCAAAGGTTGTTTATTGCTCATGAGCCATGGCAGTATATATAAATTGGGTTTGATGAAATATCTATATCTTAAATTCTTAATCTGCTCAAATTTTGTACGGTATATTACTTCAACATTGTTGTTTCTGTTAACATCTCAGTGACAAGAAAAAGAATTCTATAACATTATTGAGTTTCATTTGTTATTATTCTGATTGGATGGGTCATGGGCCAAATATCTTATCTTTAAGCCATAAAGTTAAATTTTGGCCTAAAAAATAAAACACATAAAGTTAAAAAGAATGCTTGGCTTATAAGAATATTCATTCATTCTTAGAATTTGATTCTCTTTAATAAGCGAAAGTGCATCATGTACCTTTATCAAAAGTCAACCGTGTGTCTATTACCTCGCGTGGATGCCTTCTAATACTCTAATTATATTTAATAAATGGATAAATAAATAATAGTAATTATTAAAAATTTCAATATAATGATATTATAAGTAGATAATTTATCGTTATTTAAATAAAAAATAATACATAAACGATAAAATAAAATTTTAGTTGATAAAATATATTCAGCAACCCACTGATAAATAAAATGTTTGGGTAAATAAAGGATTTCAAGTTATAATAAACATAATGAAACAAAGGTTTAATTTAGATATTTTATCTAACTGAATTTACATAACTAAATGAATACCAAATTTTTTTAATCTAAATAATATATTGAAGTATAACTATTACGTTGTGAGTTGTGACAAATATCTCTATTTTTAATCTAATTTTTCTAATTATAAA
This sequence comes from Chamaecrista fasciculata, assembly GCA_003254925.1. NCBI lineage: Eukaryota > Viridiplantae > Streptophyta > Magnoliopsida > Fabales > Fabaceae > Chamaecrista > Chamaecrista fasciculata. The sequence goes on from QANZ01046144.1 coordinate 354,423, forward strand.
TATTAAAATTTAAAAATATATTAAATTTATAAATTTTAACTTAAAAAAATAGATATTATAAATATTATATAGTTTAAATCTCAATCTAGTAATTATATATCTAAAAAAAAATATTATAAATGCTAAGTTTAAGTATAGATATTAAACTTAAATTTAACTTAAAAAAAATCGAATAATTATATTTAAATCTTTCAAATTTAAAAATAAATTTAGATAACATCTATGTGATATATGATTATAATAAAATACAAATATTAATTTTAATTATCAAAATATCTTTTAAAAATTACATAATCGCGGTTTAAAATATATAAATTTTCATAATATATTTGACTTAAATAAGACTTCCTAAATTATTTCAACATTTAATCATTTTCATCGATTTAATTTGGTTAACAACTAAAATAATGAAATTGAAGTTGATTACATTCTTACGTAGTTACAAGTTACATGTCAGTGCCACGTCAGTAAATTTACTGACAAAAGCAAGCAAAGTTGACACCTGGCACCACTTGGCTACCATATTAACCGTACGATATATAGACTACATCATCGAACGGCATGGATCTATCTTGTTCGTGTGCCGGAACGAGGGAAACACGTGGAAACCATAAACAGTCACATGCCTCCGCGCGCGAAACCGGAGACCTGACACGTCACCAAATACCAATCCCAGACGTCCACGTAGCATTTATTTTTTGAATCCTATCTCTTTCGTTTCTTCTAGGAAACGAGAGAAGCAGAATAGAAAGAAGAAGAAAGTCAGAAACCAAAAATTACATTCCCACCTTCGATTCTTTTGGCGAGTTGAAGGAGGGTTTCAATTTCATCGTCGACGAGGTTAGCTATGGAGGTATCAGGAGCCGTTCTTAAGGGACTCACTTGCGTCTCCGGCGCCGGCGTCGATGGCCGGTCTTTTTCCCGGCGATTCGTGGCTGTGGGTGACAGTGTTCGTGTTAGGGTTTCGGGAATGCTCAGAATGGATTCTGGGTTTGTCGATAATGGGCATCTACAGTATTATCAGGCTTCGTCGTCGCCGATCAGGTGTGGTTGTGGGGACAAGCAAAAGGGTTCCTCTGTTCTGACGACTAAGAAGAAGTTGAAACTGCTCAAGGGGTTGTCTGAAGGCTTGTCGATGGCCTCTCAGTTGGGGTTTTCCTTGGATTCGGAAAAGCCTACTTTTTTGGATGAAGTTCAGGGAAAGTCAGCTCTGGTGAGCTTGATTTGTCTTTATTGTTATCTTAACTTATCTTTTTACATGAATTTTCTCTACTATGGCTTGCCTAATACTATGCCTTAGAATTTAAGCGATTATTAATGTTAATTTTAAGTTATGATAGAGAATTACAGTTTTTTTTTTTAAAGATTCACCAATGGATTATTGATTTTCTTAATTCAAAATTAATTGTTTGTTTTTTGTGTTAGCTGGTAATCTGGGTTGTGTTGTTTCATAGATTAGTTGCAGTTGACTCTATTTAAATGGATAATTGGATATAGAAGAAAAAGTATTTATTCGTGGGTACTTTCTATCCTAAGAATAGAAGTTATCCATTTGTTCCCTTTCTGTTGGTTATTCCAATTCCAAATGCAGAAAAAATGCAAAAGAACGGAGGTTCCACCTAAACAATATTTTTACTTGGTCTGAGTTGTTGGATGAAATTCAATGTGTGATGCCCCCAACGAGGTCCCAAACATTGGGAAAAAAAATCTTTCTTCCCTTCCCTTCATGCCCATTCATTATGCCTTTTTTTCTTTGAAGTTATGCCAGCTTGAAGTGTTTAACATCGAAGGGGTACTGCAAATCTGTGTGATATACTTGTTTGTGAAGTATAGATAGAGTTCGTCCTCCATGATCTCTTGGGTGTCAGTTTTATATGATCTTTGCTATTTTCAGGATGCTGCTGAGGTACTGCTCAAACAACTAGAACAACTGAGAGCTGAGGAGAAAGAAATGAAGAGACAAAAGAAAGCAGAGGAGAAGGAAATGAAGAGACAAAAGAAACAAGAGAAGGCCAAGCTCAAAGAATCCAGAATGAAAACTGCACCTGATTGTGAATCATCATCATCATCTTCATCTGAATCAAGTGACAGCGACTGTGGAGAGACAATTGACATGAGTAGCCTGAGAGCAAGTGCTGCCCTTGCTTCAGCAACACTAGAAAAACCGCCTCTACCTGTTCAGGAGGTGACCGTGCCTGTGCTTTCCTTACCGAGCTCGTTGTCTCAAGCAGGGGCTACTGCTGTGGAGAAACTTTGTGATGTTAGTACTACTAATTATCATCCTGCTGAAATCTCCAGAAATGATACTAATCTTGGCAGCGGTAGTGTTAGCTTAAAAGATGAAATTAGTATAGCTACCACTGCACCTCAAAAGAGGATTGAAGTTTGCATGGGAGGCAAATGCAAGAAGTCAGGAGCACCTGCATTGCTTGAAGAATTTGAGAAGGTGATGGGGACTGAAGGTGTTGTTGTTGGGTGCAAATGCATGGGCAAGTGCAAAGTTGGTCCAAATGTGAGGGTTCAAAATGCTGTTGGTGATGATGGTGTAGCTATGGGACTGAATAATGATTCTGTTAAGATTCCAGCAAACCCTCTGTGTCTTGGGGTTTCATTGGAGGACGTGGATGCAATTGTGTCAAGTTTCTTTGGGGAGAATCAGAGAGATATAGATATGGGAGGAGCTACTGCTTGATGATGGATAGAAGCAACAGAAATGACTCTACAACTATTTGTAGAAGTGAACCATTTTAGTCTCTAGGCTGGTGGACATGCAACCACTTGTTTAAGAAACTGTAAATATCAAGTAACTGTATATATACAAATTATATCAGTGATACTATGCTTCCTTATTTGTTGAGGGAATTTATTTTCAGCTTCTTAAGAAAATTAGGCTTTCCTTTTCTTCGGGTTGTTTCGGATTGTAGTTATTCACGTCTTGGATAATTATTATGTATGCGTTGAGTTAAATATACATATACAATTGTTTGGCAGTTGATTTATTTGCCCAAATGTGTATTGAATTTTCATTTTTCTATTCAATTTTGTAACGCCTCCAGGACTCTAGGAGAGAATTCTCTCCTACAAGGAAGATTTTCGTCGTGGAAAAAAGAAAATGATGGGTATCGCATTTAGGAGATTTTTATTAACTTATTATATCCTTAGATAATGTCATTCTTAAAAAATTGTTTTTGAAGCGTAAAACTTAATACTCATTTTCCCTTTGAGGAAGGAAATATGTCCAATTCCAGACATTTCAAGAGGAAAAAAAAAGACTGATATCGTAGGAAGATGAATGCAGAATGGAAAGTAATGGAAACGTGTTTCTGTGCTCAGAAGAAAATTCTGAATCAGCAACATCATCTGAAATAGGAGAGAATTCATGTAACATAGGTGCACTGAAACATGTACACAATCTTTTGATTTTCCATTGAATAATATAACCTAAAAGTGTCATATATGTGAGTGTGCTCTGTACATGTCCCACAACATAAAGGACGAGAGGAGCAGAGGATGGGGAGAACACAGCCATGAAACAAGTTTTTAACCTGGGATATCTTGAGAGACAAGACAACTATTTTTAACCCCATATCAGAAAACTAATCCCCTCTTCAGAAACATATTTTATAAGGGGTTGATTCTAATAAACTAGTTTTACAAGCCCCCTTGTCAATAGATTTTAGCAAAATTTGCTTCAGAAAGGCCTCCATTTGACACTGGCATGAGAATAACAAAATGCATAAAATTGCCAATGTGAGCACCTGCTGTCATCAAGGAACTATATATAATAAGAAGAACTTCTGGACAATGACATCGCTATTGCTACAGCCTGCTGCATGAGTTTTAATAGACCCAAAGCGATGAATCATCCATGTATGTGCAAGAATCCTTTAACCTCATTTTTTGGAAGTGAGGGATCAGTATCGGGGGCGTTTGGGATTGGACTGCTGTTCCGGGTCATCCATGTTATTACACTTTCGCACAAAGGAGTCGAGAGTTTTCTGCTTCACAGGGCTATTTCCCGGCTGACTGGCTGAGACCTCCATGGTGTTCTCATGGCCATCCAACATCTGATAGGTCAAAAACAGGAATTCAGTATACATCTCTAAAACTTCAATTCAAACTATAAGACTCACTCAAGTATAAATCTTCCCCGAAGCTAAAAATAGCATGATATTTGGACTTCCATATCCTTTCACAATATGGAAAGGGCCAAATGGAGGATTTACTTTTACTTTCATTTTTGGAAAAATAATTATGAAAGGTCCCCAAGAAAAAGGGAGGTACCTGTCCCAAATTGTCCAATTTGCTCTGCACTACATCCCTATGAAGTGAAACCAAAAAAAATTATTAAAATATATTCAAAAGTCAAGAAGTCGTTACCTTACCTAGAATACCATTGAAAAACATGGGAACCTACCATATGATATCGTCAACTGTGTCATTCGCTAGCAAGTAATATATATTTACTGAAGAAACCTGAAAAATAAAAACTAGAAAGTCAATAGTCATCAGAGTACTTGGCGGTTGCAAAAAAAAAACTTCAGCAATCGTAGATCTTCTGGTAGCAGTTTCTTCACACGCTCCACAATATTTGAAGTGAGCACATTGAGGATAAGATCCACAAACTGTTTCCAGGTATACCGCTAAGTACCAATGACATAAGGCAATAACATCAAAGATAAATAGGACTTCTCCAGTATGCATCCTCATTTTTAATTCTGATCTCAGGTTCAGAGTATATTTTCAACAATTAAGACATTATTATACTCTTTCCTAGTGTGAAATAATTTCTCTTAGAGGTCACCAATTCTAACAGAACAATGAAGGCTGACGCAAGGGGAAGCCTCATAACACTGGTGTGAAGTGCATCTAAAGTTACAGCCCGCCCAGGAATTCAAATTAATCAAAAGGCACAATGGTCCAAATAGTTCTCTTTTTTTTTCTTCTCTTTTTCAATTTTCTCAAATGAGCATACCTGACCAATTCGATGAGCACGGTCTTCTGCTTGAATTAGGTCGCCTGGTGTCCAGGACAATTCGGCAAAAATGACAGTACTTGCAGCAGTTAAAGTTAAACCAACTCCTCCAGCTCTGATAGATAGCTGCAGGAGAACACAGAAAAGTCTATTACAATATTGAACCACACATTACACCAGAGCTAGAGTCCAATACTACAATCTATCAAAAATCCCAAAAGTGAAGACAGAGGGATAATTAATTGCAAAGAACTATAAGAAGGAAATGACCATACCACTGCAGCTCTGATAGCATCTTTTTCCTGAAAATCTGTAACCAATGCTTGCCTTGATGCAGCGGGTGTACTGCCATCAATCCTGATGCAACCTACTTTTTTTTTCTAGAAAGTAGGAACAATTGATTTAATTTAAGAGTTTATCATATCACTATAATCCGAGAAAAATTTTAGTGGTCTTACAATAAGAAAATCATGTATTGAATCCAGCATTGGCAGATGATGTGCAAATATAAGAAACTTGCAACCTGCCTGCAACATCATTAGATATTCGTGTTACGAAATGCAGGCCAAATCAAATCATATTAAGTAAGACTACAACGAAATTGAAGATGTCACTTATTATTTATGAACAATACAATATGGTTTACTGTGCTAACATGCTCTGGGTTGGCTGAAGGGAAATTTGTAGGGATCAACAACCATCTACAGATAAATGTTCTAACTCGAACTTTCAGGAAATCTTCTCAACAATCATTTGTTCATATTTTATCTGGTACAAATTAGGTGTTTTTATCATGATATGACCAGTCAACCCAGTACACCAAATGCTCTTCTGCACAAGTGTCTAAATTATGGGTCAGTTCGTTTGCGCTTATAATAAAATCTACTCTGATTATAATCAGAGTATAATTATAATCAAAGTTGATTATTTGTGTATTGGTGTTTGGATGAAAGTTGATTATTTGGTGTGAAATTATTGAAATGGTATGTAATGATTGTGGTTGGTAGATAGAAGGGTAAGAAAGTTGATAGATTATATAGGGGTAGAAATGGAAGAAAAAGTTGGAAAAAGTAAGATGTGATTTGACTAATTATCAAAGTGTGTTTGGATGTGATTGTTGTTTTTAAAAAAATCAGATTTTGTCACTGTTTGCTTTGGGAATCGTGAAAATATGATTATAATCATAGGCAACTTGTGAGGTGTTTATTTCGTTTGGTCGACCATTCTATTTTTGCCTCCGAAATGGTGGACCAAAAGGACTAAAGTGTAATAATCAGGCCCCGACATTCGGTGGACTATCAAAAAAAATGGTCCACTGTTTGGCACAAGATGAGAGAGAATGTAAAAAAGCACTCCGGACCCGAAAAAAAATTTCAATGTGGCTCATTTCAGGTATTCGGTCGACCATTTTTTGCATCGATGGACCGAACATCGGGCCTGATAGCATTCTTAGGTTGAAATTCGGTCGACCATTTTTTGAACCGGTGGACCGAACGTCGGGCCTGATATCATTCTCAGGTGGATATTCGGTCCACCGTTGACAGAATCGGTCGACCATTTCAGGTAAATTACTATTTTAGCCTTGTGATGTGTGATTGAATGTATTAGAGTATAGGTAATTATAGGTATATATATATAGGGGTATAAGTGTAATTGGGTGTGTTTGATTATAAAAAAATCAAGATTATAATTTGATCAGAAAATAAACGCAAACGAACATGCTTATTACGATTATAATCAAAGCAGATTATAATCAGAGCACAAACGAACTGGGCCTAAATTATATAGTGGCACAAGAAAATATAAATGGTGATTTTCTGTCACATTCCATTTGAGACCCAAAATTATAGACATTTTTCCATTTAGATAAATATCTAATTTAGTGCTCGGAACTTTAATGAACCAGTGTAAAAGATCTCTGCTTTTTGTAACAGAAGCTTCATTATCATAAGCTACAAATTTCCAAGATTGAACATAGGCTCCATTGTTACAGCTGGAACTTGCCACACCACTATTTTTCTGGAGAACCAAGGTAAGAAAATATTGGTAAAACCACTACTAGGCCTTCTTTCTGCCTTCATATTAACTGTTGGGATTAAATGATTTTTGGCATGGTACCAAACCCTCTTCACCCAAGCAAATCAGAAGTTCAATATTTCCCATCTCTATTCTTCAAAACTAAATATATTTTAGCACAAAATATGGTAGGCTTGAGCTCTAGCCATACTTGAATCTAAAAAGGCTTTAAAGTGAAGGGTTTTGTATCAATCAAACTATTCATATTGACATAAAAAGCTCAAGCATTCAACAGGTGGAGAAGGGGGGGGGTATGATATGGTACAATCAGAGCATTGAAGGGGTGCATTTATGACAAATCTTATCTTTCTCTTTGTACATTTAGTTGAAAATATTTATCTTAGATTGTTTCAAAAGGATTTAGCATTGGAATACCTCAATAACAGTTCCCACGTAATCAAGAACTGCCGGGATCTTGGCTTCTGCAGAGTCCGTATAAATCTGTAATCATACAAATAACGATTTAAAAGTCCAATCGCATATAAAGATCATAATGATTAAGATTGCCAATATATGTGGAGCATACACAGATGTTACCCTGAACCATTAAAACTATTGACCTATTACAAATGAAAGTCCCAATTATAAAGCATACAATGCACCGCACTGTTTTAAGCAGAACTTCTATCCATACCTTGTTAATAAGATTCTTTTGAGTAAACTTAAGTGATTCAGCCTCATCTTTTGATTTGGATGCCTTAATCTTGGCTTTGATCACCTCCAACTGCAAAAGAAAAAATAAACATTAGTTGGCTTTCACCACCTTCACCTGCATGCATTATACACAATTATTATCACTTCCTCATATAGTTAGTTATGATAAGTAAAACTACAAATGCCTCGGTTCTAGAAAGAAATTAACCAAGAAAGTTTCCAACACAAACCAAAAGGAAAAATAATTGAAATGAGGAACAATTCCAGATTCCTAATAAAAATCTAGGAAGATGCAATATGAGGAGCAATTCCAGAATGATGCCAAATGGACACCACTTTGCCAGCAATTTCCTTTAGAACACTGTACTTTCCTACTCTAAACACCCCCCCCCCCCTTTTTCAAAAAAAAATTTCTGAAAAAACCACTCTTTGCAGCAGAATACCAAGAGTTAACAATATGACCAATCCTGTATGAAGTGTAATTATTTTATTAAAAATTAGTTTATCGATATCCATGATTGAAACTGTATTTTTAATACAGTAACGACTTTTATATCCACAGATTTTACTAACACTAGAGTTGCAAGCTACTAAGCAGTCTGAAAATAAAGAATAGAACAGTACAATATGTTGCTAACCTCATCCTCTCAAGATGTACAATAAACTTTGTCAAAGAAAAGTAGAAATATATCAAATTACCTCTCGAAACAAAGCATTGATTTGCTTCATGTCCTTGTCAGACAAATCTAGGAAGATCTGAGAATCATTTAACAAAAATGAATTAACAAAATTTAATTCTGCACTTCCATGTTTTACATTTAATCATGTAAACAAACGGGGAGAATTTATACTAGAGGTTTTAAGCATTCTTAAAATAGTTCAGAATTCCAATTATAATACTAAATGGTCGTAGACAGCAAAGAAATATAATGCCATTAAGTTAACTAGGAAAGATCAATCACAAAAAATAAGCAATAATTATGTCAAAGGCTTTCAAGTCTAGAAGCAGATTACAAAGAGGTAATTGTGCTTACCTGTTGCCTACGCTTTACAGGAAGTTGAGAAAGAACATCCTTTTTCAGCCTTCGAATCATCACTGTTGCCTTCATCATATTGTGCAATTCTTCATGATTACTTGCACCCTGGTAAACTCCAAAAGCTCCCTAGAAGTCCCACATAATAACAAAATTTTAACATAATCCTTCATAAAATAGAAGAAAAAGGAGAACTGAATAGTTGAAATAATCTTATCTATAAATAAAAAGTAACTTACACCCTTGCAATACCGGCTACCATATTCGTGAACATTTTTATAGACATCAGGATACAATGCTTCAAGCTGTTAAGCACAAATCCAAACAATATGATCAAAGTGCAGATTACAGCAATGTCAATCATTAACAAGATATAACATTGGAAATAAATAGACAGAGAAAATACCTGCTTGAAGAGTTCAATTGGTCGGGACAAGGCAGGAGTTCCACTAAGCAATATTGCATATTGAGATTTCTGAAAATGTTGCACATTTTGAGTTTCAGCAGGAAAGAAAACACGAGAAAGAGAATCAGAAGTTAACACACAACTACCCGACTCTTCAACTACACAAGACTTAAAAGTAGGTTAAAACAAGGAGCCCCATCCACATGTTTCACATAAGACAACAGGACTCCTTTGGGAGGATGGGAACAGAGGTTCTGAATGATTCCTTTTAGAAATATTATCCTGACAGTCCATCAGCTACTTTAATTTAAACCATTAAGTTTCTTGATTACATACCATAATAGAAAAAGGGTGCCAAACGCCAAAGTGTATCTATATATATAAATATTCTCTTAGGGTAGCTATTTCTTTCCGCAAGATCAGAAAAAACTAATTGTAATTGGTCAATCGACTGAGGCTATTGTGCCAAGACACAGGAAGAATATGATGATAAATGATACAGCCACCATATGTATCACCTTACTTGGGACAGTTAGTAAAGAAAATTTTGATAAACTCAAATGCTTATAATGTAGGAAATTAGAAATAACTTAAATACAGATGATTTGCTTGTGCTATTTCCTGAGGGAGAACTATCAGAACCACATAATAAAGAAGTTGGCAACAATTTATTTCAGTAATCCATACAATAAAGCGTTAGCATATAGCTGAATAGAAAAGATATCCCACATTTCAACAAGCAACGGGATTTTATATTTATTAATTATTAGCCATGAGCCTACTGTAAAAGTAATGACATCAGAAGCAAACATGTAAAGGTAATTGTGTCTTTCAATATTAGAATACCTTTATAACAGGAAGAGAAGCAGTAGTTCTCTTTGCTTGAGCATTTTTAAGAAAGTGTGATTCATCTGCAATCACAACCTGAATAAAGTAGTTTACAAATAAAAATGTTTTTAAGTTAATCAGAGAAACACTTTAAGGACAAAATAAAAGTACCCCTAACATAAAAGCACAACCTCATGCATGACCAAAACAGATCCAATGATTGCAACAGGGAATGCTCTGATTTTACAGTACACAACCCAATAACAAAAATAGAAATAAAAATGCGATCATCCATTGGCTTAATTCAATTTCTTTAGAAAAAACATACACTATAATATGATGATGATGATGATAGATCAGAAGCAGATCTACAATGAAAGTCACAGAAATTACATAGCCGGATTGTTATAACCTTAAATTCAGATGCCATAAGCATGTTTTGTATCTTTGGGACCAAATCATAAGAGATGATGTTGAATAGTCCATCTAGTTGAATACTGCTTTTGGAATTTGAAGATACTATGGTGAAACCTGCTTTGTTTGACCCGCCACTTTGAGATAGGACAACCTATTCAAGATGACTTGTAAGTAGAAGAATGTTTAAAGTATGGAAAATATTACATGAAAAAAAAAGGCAGTTCTATGTAGTTTTTCAGGAAAACCAAAAGGGAATAACAGATAAGGAAAAGTTTACATAGAGAACATGGGTAACATACAAGTATATCTGATGAAGGAATATTCAGCCATTGTTGAATCATCTGGATGAAAGCAAAAACATAAATGAGCTTTTCCACCAATGTGTCTTCTTTTAAAAGATGAGAAAAGGTGTTATACAACAACACTTACAGAAGCCCATTGTAAGCGTAAAGAAGATGGTGCAAGTATGAGAACTGGCCAAGAGTCACGAATGCATGAAGCTACAGCAATGGCCTGCAAAAGGCCTAATAAATTAGACATACGACACTTGCCATCCTGAAAGAGGTTAATGGGTCAAAAATAACAAATATGGCTGCTAAACTTTTAGATTCCCCGCACAATGGAGAGGGGAAAGCATGGAATTTAATATATGTTACTTAGTACCCTGGCCAAAAAGTAGCCTCATTCATTACAACCCAAAGAAAAGGAGATCATCACTTGAATTGGCATCAGATCTTTGCATCACAAATCTGAAGCCAGGTGATATCTACCCACGAATCTGAAACATCTCCCAGATACTAATATTTTCTTAAGAATGTAATAAAATGACTATGTAAATCAACAAATTACAGCAAACTTCACGCGATAGGCAGCAGTAGCAATCAAAAAGTGAAGTACAAAATGAGGTATAGGGCAAAGTCAATAGCTAGCAAACAAACAAAACAACCATATTCACCAGATTGTAGTGAGCTAATATGATGTCAACAAAAAGTAATTAGAACCTAAGGTATTCATTTAAAAATTGCAGAAGACAAATGAAAAATGACAAAGTGCAGGTATGAAAATGGCTTGAGTAAAAAGTCAATTGCCTGCAAAGTTTTCCCTAGTCCCATTTCATCTGCTAAAAGAGCACGCCCCCCATGCTGCAATATAAACCTGGAAGAACAACAGTAAAATAACTAGAACTGTAGGCATATAGGATCGAATTTCAAAAATGAGCACAGCTACTGCATACCTAACACCTTCTCGCTGAAATGGCAAAAGTTTTGATTCAATGTAACTGGGGATCCTCTCATATCGATCTTTTTTAAAACACGACAGCCAATAATAGTGAAATAAGAAACTTCAGGCAAAAAAAATACATCTCAAACTTTTGTAGATGCAAGTGAGAAATAAAAAACATGACAACAAAGCACTCAGCTTTTACCTCGAAGATCAGGAACAGAAGATGCAGCTGCAATGGCCCGATGCACTAAGGTATCTATATTATCAACCTGGGAAATAAATGAGAATATATATATATAAAGGAACAAAACATCACAGCTAAAATTTGTTTTAATATCCAAAACTTAACCAATCTCCTCACAACTAATTATTCTTAAATGAGAAATTTAAGGAAGTATCTTGGAATATGCTTCATTAAAACAAGATATAAAATACCCAATACTATGAAAGATGAAAAATAAGGAGAATAACACCTATTACATAAAAGCCATCATATTCAGAATAAAATAAAGCATTTAACACTATTCTAAAATATTAAATATTATTAGATAGACTGATGATTAAGACAAAGTTAGTAGTTAAGATGAAAAAATTCATACCTAAATGTCAGGGATTCAATTTTTCATAATAAAAACATTAAAAAAAATTATGATTATTTAATAAAACAGTGAGAATCTAAATTCCATAATCCATATATTGGACTTAAATACCATTGTATTTAGATTCCACAAGATAAAAAGGTGAGCGAGATAAAACGGCTTGTCAGTAGCACTTTAAATCAAACACCATTGGTCTTTTTCCAAACAAAAAATAATATAAAACCCCTAAATCCAAGTTCCAAAGTATGAAATCAAGTCAATCAACAGAGTCATTACAACCAATTTATTAGCTGTACCATCATCCAACTACTTCATCTCCTCTGAACGAAAAACTACTTAATATTGAGTGAGGTTTCTCAAGGAAACCTATACAAGTTAGGTTTATTTTCCGGATGGTGGTAAATGCTAGATAAACACAACAACATCCCAATATTAAAGGTAATGATAATGGCAGAAGCTGTTTACCTGAACATTATTACCAAGAGTTTCTGCAAGAATCTTTTCTGCTGGAGACAAAGAAGATAATGGGAACATCCATAACCTGCAGACTCAATATATTTTGTAAGCCTATGGCTGCACAACATCCAATTCCAATACATTGAATACCAAGTGTCATTTCAGTAATTTTATAACTAAATAACTAATACAGAGAGCACACAAATTCACATCAGAACAGAAGGGGACAAAGGGAGAAATAAAGTCATGGACCTTTCTTTTGCATTCCAAATAGCCTTAGGGACTTTTCTGATGGCAGCTACTACAGCCTGGTGACAAGTGAAGACTAAAGCATAAGCCCAAATAAAAAAAGACCTGTGCATCTATAAATGGTCAAAGATTAAACCATATGCATAACCATAATGATGCTAAAAAATGTGTTAAAACTTAATAATCAAGAAAGTGTTAGCCGAAACCTGGTTATATGGAAATTTTGCTGCAATTTCTCCACTGGAATGAAGGAAAAGTTTAACAGTAACCTTTGGCATTTCTTTTGATTGTTCATCTGATTGCAGCAAAGTCAGACATGCAAATGAAACCAATGGATAAGTAGTTAATACTTTTGACAAGCAAAATTAAATTACAGCAACAACAAGAAAACCAAAGAGAATAAAAATAATATTAATATTAACTGCCGAATCCAGTAACAGTATTGCCATTTCACGTTTTAAGAAGAAGCAATGGAGAAAGAAAAGCATACCATTGTTTGTTCCTGATCTTAATGACGAGGGTAATGCTCTAGACCCAGGAGAGAGAGTTCCAACCTAAATTGTAATGGAAATACATTAAACAGTTTAAAATACCCAACTAGTAATTCTCCTACGTTAATTGAACAATAATAACATTAACCAACAAAAGGATATTTTTCAGTGTGTTACTTTACGGACAAACTTTATTCTGAACCAGAATACCACAGACTCAAAGAAATCATGAAAATGGCAACAAATTTTCACTATGGGCCAAAACTGGATGATACAGAGGTACAAGAGGCAAGAGCCAGAAAATATTAAAAGCAAAGAGAAAGAATATAACTTTACTCGTTCAGAGCGAGAATCAAAACTGGGTTTTGCTGGGGATCGTTCCAAGTAGTCGTTGCCACTATGTTTTGCAGAATGCTGTGGCTGCACGTTCAATTGCTCGTTAGTGGAAGGCGTGGAAGAAGAAATAAATGAAGAAGAAGAGCAAGAAGGTTTGCGTTGTTGAGCAATTTTCTGGAAAGCGTCTCTTTCGAGAGAATCAAGATCCTCGGCGCTCAAGTCCCAGTCATCCAGTTCCATAGTTACTCGAAATGCTCGCGTTCTTCTACACAAACCCCGTTCAATAGATTTTCTTCCTCTCTGTCTGATATTTCTTTCGAATTCTTATAGTTTTCTTCTTTCTCGCGGTTTGAAGTGAGGTTTTGGCTCCTTCTTGTTTAGCAATCGCAATTTTTAGCATGCCCTCGCTAGCTGGTTAATAGTTAATTACTTTTAATTGACTCATTTTCAAGATAAAGATTTTTTATAAAAGTACTAATTTTGTCCCAAAGTTTACATTAACTATCAATTTCGTCATCGATCTTTTTTTCGCTATCAATTTCATACTTATTGTTTCACATTTTTGTCAATTTTATTCTTTGATTAACTTCTTTCAATAAATTAGCGACGATTGCATCCTGCTTTTCAATTTGAGTTAAAATTTAAGTTTCTTTTCTATTAATTTTATATTATATATTATTAACCACGTAAATTTTGTCGATAATATTTGGCTAAACTAAAAATAAAGATAAAACTAACAAAAATGTAAAACATTAAAGACGAAATTAATAGAAAAAATTAAAAATAAAATTAATAATTAATATAAAATTTAAGGACAAAATTAATACTCTTATAGGAAATGATCCTTTTTTTAATGGATAAAACTTATATTAAATTTCCTATATCTTTGCTATCAAGTTCTACCGATCACAAGTCTTGATTACATTCTCTCTCTTTAATGATTGGTAATGAAAAAAGTGGTGTTTAATATTCTCTCTCTATCATGATTGGTCATATATAAAATTTTTGTCGCATGTCAATGTTGATTTGAGAACTTAATAACAAAAATATAAAGAATTTAATATAAGTCTTATGCTTTTTTAATTACCAAGGGGGGATGACCGAATCAATCAACCGATAGTTCGGTCGACCTCTTATTTTGTTGTTGTTGGAAATGGCAAATTTGGATTCCAGAAAATTACTTTAAAATTCGATAATTATTCTGACGTTTGTATTAGAGTATTTTAATTTTTAAGGGTTACCCTTACACACCATTCAATAGCTCAATCCATTTTTTAAAAAAAGAAATATATTATTTACTCCTCAACTTATATTGAATTAAAAAATGTAATCTTTAACAATGTGAACCTTAAATCTAATGATCAAAAATATAAATTTAGGGCAACCAAAAAAATATATATATAAATTTAACATAAATTTAAAGATAAAACTATAAATTTAAGCATAAAAAATATAAAATATATTCAAATCATTGATATTTGTGAAATATTTCGTATATATTATATATTTTAATTATTTAAATATTGATTTATTGACTTAATATAAATTTAACGATAACATAATAAATTTTATATTTTTTTCATTTTTACCTTGTCCTTTGTTATCAAAAATAAAAAAAAATGTAAGTTTATTTTTTTAAGGTAACATTTGTTTTAATTAAATATTTAAATAAAAATACTAATTTTTAATATAAATAATTTTATCATCTAATTAAATTTAGGCCAAAGTTTCAAATTGGTTCCTTATGTATGGGATAGATTTCAAATTAGTCCCTTATCTTTCATTTGTTTCATATTGATCCTATATGTTTTCACGATGTTTTAAATTGGTCTAAAAAATATTGGATATAGTCATATATCTCTCATTTCAAACTCAAACGAGACAAATTCAGAGCTACCGAGTTTTTTTATGAGTATTTTGGAACCATCAATAAACAATATCAATTTGAGTCTCACAAGTGGACAACTCACCCAATGGCCGAACAAGTAAAATTTGTTATATCTCTCTCTCGTTTATTTCATGGGAATATCAAATAATTAAAGTAATATCTATATCCACTCGATAACCGACAATGTTTATTTTTTTAGTTACTCATATCTTATTCAATATCTGATATCCAACGAACATTACATATTTTTTATGAGCGGATTCAGATAGATATCCGTCCAAACTATTATCTCTACACATCGGTGGGCACCTAAAATTTTTTTTTTTTAAATAACATATATAAAGTGTTATTGAAATGTAAACAAAGCATAGTCAAATCTCCATTTGTGTTGAAGAAGACCTTACTCTATTATTGAATCGGAAGACCGTGGTTGTAATTAGGAAAGATGACCAGAGTTTTAATGCTTGAGTAATAGATTGCAATCATATAATCATATATCCATATTATTTCCACGCCATTCTATTTCTCACTCACTTTCCTTTTCTTTTATTTTCATTTTCTTTTTCCCCTTTCTTTCATTCTTGAATCTCCTGTTTATTTTCTAGGGTTACCGTTAGGACTACTGGCCTTGCCACTCGCTGACGTAAGCCCTTCTCTTCTCTTCCTCCTCAATCTCAATCGATGCTTCTTCTTCTCCGATGAAGCCAGAACAATCTTCTCCGGCGGCTTCTTGCGACGGTTGCGGCATCGCCGAGAACCTCTCTTTCATCCTCCACACCGTTCGTTACAGAGCCCACCAGCGTCGTTTTTGCACAAATTGCGTCCTCAAAAACCACCAAGGTCTCTTCTGCCCTATCTGCTTCGACGTCTACGACGATTCTCCTCCGCCGCATCTCCGTCTTATGTGCCTCAAATGCCCTTCCTTCGCTCACCGTTCCTGCGTCATCGCTTCCTCCGATTCCGATTCCTCTTCTCCTGTTTTCCTATGTCCGCCTTGCGCTGACCCTAAATTTACCTATTTCAAGTTCAACGGCGAAGGACACTCGGTGGTTGACCTAGTTGTTTCGAACGCCAAGAGTTTCAGAGCTATTGGTTTAGAGTCCGCCAAGGTGCTCGTTGCTGCAGCTCGGATTGCGGCGACTTCGATGAGTAAAGCAGCAGCGGCGGCTCGGATCGACGCTGAACGACGGTGCAAAGAGGCTGCCATGGCTAGGAAGAAAGCCAGAGAGGCATTGGAGCAGGTAGCATATCTGATGGCCAAGGAGAAAGAAGTAAAATGAGTTTTTTTTCTTGTTTGGTCTCTCTGTGTGACATAGTGTACATTGTTGTCTTGATTGCATATTGCAATGGAATTAGATTGTTGTTGCGCTAATACTGGTTTATTTATCTGCTTTTGGTTAGGACTACAATGCTAGATCAGGTTGACTGCAATCATTCAAATGTTGAAAATTCTTAATATCAGATCAATTGTTTCTTCCTTTGCTTAATTGCAATCAGGGTATGGATTATGGAGTAGGAGTACTATAATAGATGTACCAATTTATTTGTCATATCAAAGTGATATCTGTCATTTTTTTCTTTTTTTTCATGCCATACTTGCCCTGTATTGTATAACTACACTTGTGTCTATCTTTCAATCTTCAGAACTTGGCTTAATCTGATTGACATTCTCCCTAGCCAATGATTCCGTGGCATTCAACATAGTTACTTGCACTATTTGAGAATGATTATTATTTGCCATTAATTCTCATAAAGAATTCATTTCAATACTTTCTCCCCTAAAACAGAGAGTGTTAGTATAGTGTTGGTTATGCACTTTTTTACTTTTTCTTCCTTTCATTTTATTTTCTTCTTTCTTTAATAAGTTTTTTATTTTTTTCTTAATATGATAGTGAATGGGTCTAAATAACCATCCATTATTCTTGTAGAGGATGCATACTAAGGCTTTTATTTGTTGTTCATCAAAATCGAAATTGAATATCCTATTGGTATTTCTTTGTGATGGTGAATGTGTTTATTTGTTTTTCTTTCTCCCGAAATTAAGAGTGAGATTAGCCGAAGATTTCATCCATGTATAAAAGTTATTTGGATGCCCAATACATATCCAGCTATTTGAATGTCCCATTTGGTATAATGCAGAAGATTCAAGATGGTTCATTATGAAAATTCAATTTAAATTTTGATATAGGAAGCTGCAAGAAATTCTCTTGAAAAGAGTACCTTGTTTTTTCATTGTGATATTTGACATTTTAGATTAGGACAAGTTCTCCAATAGAATCTTATTAGTTTGACATCGATTTGTATTGTGCCCTTGCTCTCCATGTCTTTTCCAAGACTAATTTTCTGTATTTCTTTTTCGTGTCTTTTAACTCGAATTGATACCTCTATAAATCATTTTCAACTAATGGTTCTTTTGTGTTTCATTCTCAATTCATTCTTTTCAAACCTTTCTAAGATTTATTTGTATGTAAATATTCATAATCATTCTAATTTTCATGTTTTACCATTGCCGATTGACATGAGGTTATTTTGAAACTGTTTAAATCAACAATGTCATTGAAGAAAGAATGTTTGTGATTGCAAAAAGTTACATGTTAATTTCTCGATCTCTTTGAAGAAAGGTATATGTCTTATGCGATAAATTTATAATACACAACCATAGGTGAATAAAATTGTGTTCTATATTACTATAATGTTAGGCAAACCATAATCATTCTTAATCGCTTAACTCAATTCTTACTTCTTACAAAAGCATATTGTTTGGTTGATACATTTAGATTTCTTTTCTTCCGAGTGAAAGAAATAAAAGTATAATTCCTAGTAAAGTGATAAGCTATAAATTTCAGTTTCCCCAAACCAATCAAGATTTCAATGCGGTCTTTATTTTGAAGCACATTTAACAAGAAATTTTTTTACTATTCACTTTCTTCTTGGTGATAATTACAAAATAAAATTGGCTACTATAATAGTCTACCAAAGTTCAAATTCAAAAGGCCTTTCCTTGCAAATGATGGCATGCACATCAAATTCTAGAGCCTCAAGTTGTTCTTTACTTTTTATTACATACATTAACAAGGGAAAAAATAAAAGACAAAAAAGAAATAATTTACAAGCAATAACAAAAATCATTGTATTAAGGTAGAGAAACCTATAACTACAAGTGACCTCTAGCAAACTATATTACATATTAGTCTCTCTTAGGAACTAATACAAGTTCTAAGTCAATCTAGTGTGCAAGATTGATGCGTTAATGAAGGCATCTTAGAAGAAAGGTCATGCCTACTCTCCCTTGATTCACTGTGGTTAATATTGTTTGGACTTGGCATAGCTCCAGTGTATGAGGAAATGGCTACAACAAATGCTGCTTTGAAAGAAGGGTCTTTAGCTATAGTTGCACCAACAAAATCTGTCAAACAAGAGTTTTTCTAAGGTATCATAGTTGGAGGTTTATGGAACAAATTCAGCCTTGTAGCTGGTTGAGCACAACCATGCAAAGGAGAAGATAAGGATTGGGTCTGGTTAAATGAAGTAGCCATTTGAAAGTCGAAAGAGTTATCATGAGAAGGTAAAGTTAAGTCTAGTGTTATGGTAGGACATGGTGAAGACGAAGAAAATGTAGCCAAGCCGGTGGAGGCAAAACCAGATAATGAAGGAAGCAAACCTAAATTTACTGGAACACTAGTGGTTGAACCTGAAATGAACATATTCAATGCTGCTGATGTTGTACTTGCCATGGGTCTGGCTGCGGGTGGGAGTGGATGATTATGGTTCCCTTCATAGCTTGTGATGACTATTGTATCATCATTAGAACATCTTTGTACCTAATAGATATAAACATAAATGCTGAATTTTTTTATTATATATGGAAGAAATTATAAATGAAGATTAGATGAATTATCCGAAGAGGATCGCTTAACCGTAGCATTCTTCCATGCCACTTTGACATTGATGCTGCAATCAAGTGGCAAAATCTCAGCCATTGGAAATAGTAAGCACCATAAAATAATGGTTGAGACTTTGTCACTTGTATATGTATAAAAGTGGTCCATAAAAAAAAAAAAAAAAACTTCTGGATTTTTACTTTACAATTTTGAATTGAATTAGATATTGACATGATATTCAAACTTCAAAACTTAAATGGAAATAAATTCAGTTTTAACTTTTAACCTTATTACTTATAGTGATAAGACATGATCAGTTAAAAATATCTCTAAAAAAAAATGTAAACTTTGTTCTAACATCAAGTATTAAATAATGTAAGGAAGTTGTTCTAACAAAATGATATACAAATTTTACAAACCTGTTTACGAACTGGACATGCAGTTCCCATGCTACAACGATAATAAGCTCGAGGACAAGGGTTACCCTTTGCTATCTTTTGTCCATACTTTCTCCATTGACATCCATCACCTATCTAAGCATAAAAATAACAATACGAAATTTTATAATTTTTTACATAAATATATATTTTTCATACATTGAAATGAATATTGCATAGAATGATACACATTATATAAATAAATAAAAGTAAATTACATTCATCTTTCTCGAACTTAAACCAATACATTACCTTCATTCAATTACATGCATTTTTGGTGTTTTTTGCAACAATGAATTAGATCTTGAGAGTTTTTATCAGAAAAGTATAAAAAAGTCTATTGTAAGAGTTTTTCATATAAATTGGATCCTTATTCATTAATATAATATCAGTCCAAGATCTCCAAAATAGCAGAGAAATTCGTACCAAAGAAAAATCTGAGCGTGCCCTTATTGTTACTCTGGCCTTTCTGCAAGATGCCTCAGATGCTTGATCTATTATGCATTTAGCTGCTTCCATTGTTTTTTGATTATTGAGATGATTACCTTCAAGTGCCAACTCTGGTTTCTCAATCACCATAACATCTACTTTTTTCTGTTTATAAATTAATAAACACATTTGGGCTTAGTCCAAACATAGATTAGGTGAATTAATTAATTAATTAATTAAGAGTAAATATATAAATCAGTCCTTGAAAGATACACGAGTACAACTCAATCCTTGAAAGTTTATTAATTTACACTCTTTGTCATTTTGTTTTTACAAGTTAATCTTTTCAAAATAAGCTCAATGAACTAATTTGTATTGCTTCTACAACTTTCAAAAATAAAACCAAGTTTGGTTGGTCTGGTGGTCAGTTCACTAGCTAGATCGCTTAAGCAAATATCGAGGGTTCGAATTCCGCCTTGTATATGCAGCAACCAATTGGCCAGCGAAAAACCCTTATATGGAGCTCAGGTCTACGAAGGATTAGTCTTTGGTCTGTCAGGCTAGGGGATACCTTGGGCAACCAAAAGTATTTAAAATAAACTTTCATGGATTGAGTTATCAAATCTTGTATCTTTCAGACCAAATATTATGTTTACTCGTTAATTAATTATCAAAACAAACTTTAAGGTCAAACTTACCGGTGAATCATGATAATTTGAAGGAGCTGATGATTGTTGCTGCTGCATCGCCAAAACAAGGTGATTCTGAAGAGCAGTGTAGGATTCAGTAATCTGATTTAACATGGCTCTTAAATTCTGATTCTCTTTCTTTGCTTCCTCAAGCTTAATTCTCAGCATGCCAGCTGCCTAGTAAGAATAATTTACACCCAAAACATCAAAATTATAAACTCATAAATCATGTCTATTATAAATGGAATCAAAGATCAAAACTCAAAGCCCAAAATTACTGATCAAGGATTACTCACTTGGGTTGATTTCTGATCTTGATTTTGGTGAGCTTCTTCTGAGTTATTTAGGCCCAAACTGAGAAAATTAAATCCCACCTACACAGTTCAGAAAACTAGAATATCAAAAGACTTTAAAAGTGAGAAAAACCACTTCATGTGTGCATATATATATAGATGAATCATCTAAAATTTTGTTGCCAAAGACAGAAAAGAAGTATTTTAGGAAACTTACAGTACTTTTAAAGGATGCTTCTTCATCATCCCTCTGTGGTGAATTAGTGCTCTTATCATATCTGTGTGAAGATGGCTTTTCTTCAACTTCCAGAAATTCTTTCACTGAAACTTTTCCTTCCATCTTTGTAGTCTTAATTTATAGCAGTTTCTCCTCAGATATATATATCATATATATATATACATATATGAGAAGGGTTATATATATATATATATGGTGTGATGCAAGTTCTAACTTTTGAAGAAGAAGTATATAATAGCTGCAGCCTGCAGTCTGAAGTCTACAAACCCGCTTGCTTCTATACATTAAACCTTATTAGTCTAGTCTTCGATAAGTCTATTTTTCAGTTGTCTCTTATGCCTTACTTGTAACTATAAGTCATCTTGTTAATTTTACATACTTTTCTTCATATTTACAATATAAAAATGACCTGTTGTTTTAGGGGGTATATATATATATATATACTAGGGGCTTTGCGTGCCCTAACGGGCACGCAAATATGTATATAAAATAAATAAGGGACTAAATTGTTAAATTAGTAAAGAAAGAGAGACCAAATAGTAAATTTTCTCTTATTTTTAATTTCATAGACTATAAGTTTTAAACATGGACGACCAGAAAGGAGTGGAGTCATATAATATAAGATATATATTTAAGATTATAAGATAGAGTAAACTAATAATTTGGTTTTTCACAGACTAACGAGTATATATATTGTTTAGGGACAAAACTATTTCAATATTTGAAATTGAACTTTCAGGATTTGAGTTGTCAATTTATTAATAAACTACTCATCTGAATTTTCACTTAATGCCTTAATATATATAGTAACTTTAAAATGTAACAAAAACATTCTACTTGTTTAAAAAAAACAAAACTAAAATGTCTCAGTCTCGTTTATAATGTGAGGTCATATTTTGTGTTTGGTTATATTTTTAATCTTTAACAAATTAATGATGCATATTAATTAATTTTGTTCTATAAGTCAACAATAGGGGGAAAAAGAAAACATGTTCTCATTTGACCCATTTTGCCTTCATTCAATGTAAAGTAAAACATGACAAAGAACATGAAAATGGCATATCCAACGTGATTCAGGATGTACTGAGAACTTGGTTTAATGCTCTTGACAGCTCAAGAACGAAGAATTTTTTGGTAGATTTCAATCTATAAGTAAGAATGTTCCAATGAAATTAATGTTTGATATGCGTATTTATAATATATATGTTTTGTGTTTATTCATAATAAATTTGATATGTTTCTTTGGGAAAGAAAACTTTATTTTGATATAGATGTGTTTTTATCATGCAAATAATTTTTATTACATGTTTTATTTTTAATAATAAAATTAATAACAAAAATATTTAAAAACTTTATATATATAATTTTAATTCATTATTTTTTTCATTCCTTTATTCTAAAAAAGAATTGATAAAATATATTAAGATAACTAATAAAGTCAAACAGACTTTTAGTAAATAGTTAAATTTTTTAAGTAATTCTTATATTCCATATAAATAATTGTGTGTGAAAAATAATTAAAAAAAAACCTTTTCCGATGATTTATACGCTTAAAAAAATATATGTTAGTTAGAACTTAGAAGATTATGCTATAAGTTGTTTTATTTTCTTTTTAAGAAAATGTTTAAGCTACTCAATAGTCAATCCTTCACTTTATCTTAATTACTTAATATAAGATTATGCAGAGATTTTTTTTTTAAAAAAATAACTCTTTCAAGATAATATTATTTTTTTTTATTTCCCAAGGTATCCTCTAGCCCGACAGGCCAAGGACTAATCCTCCGCGGATCGGTGCTCCATTTAAGATAATATTGATTTTTCTTAGAAACATAACTGATTAAACAAAGTGTATTTTAAAAATACTAACAAAAATTGACTCAGTTAATAAGGAGTCGACTCATAACCCACAAGGTTGTTAGTTCGATTTCTACTACCGATGTAAGAACTTTGTTGATAGTAAATATCTTTGTAAGCGCTCATAGAGTTTGGAGGTCTATCCTGACTTTGATAAGCCCTGAGAGCCCAACTCTCACCTAAACTTTTTATTAAAAAAATATTTCAAAGATATTATTTCCAATCACTTATTTTAGCTTTTCCTTCAACTGCCACGTTAGATTGGTCAACTATGCATTTAGTGGTCATTTATATAAAAGTATCTACATAAAAATAATGACTTTATTGAAATCAATAGTCAATAGAATTGTAATTCATCTCCTTATATATAATCCCTATTTATAAACTAGAAAATGGTCAGGTTTACCTAATTCAATAAGTGAGGGCTGTAAGAGCAAGTTGATCGTCCAAGTACCTACAAGAACTTCACAGGGGGCCCTGCGAAGAATACTCTGACGCTTAAGTTAGAATATGAAAGATGTGAGAGCAAGAGAATTCTGAAAGGTGAGAAGTAGCTAACCTTTGTCTGTGGGGTTGAGCTCTATTTATAGAGCAGGGTGAGAGTGGTGGCCAGCGCGCAGGGTGGACCACGTAGTCAGGCACGACCTCCACCAACGAGAGTGGTGGAGACCGAGATTTGCGAAGCAAGGCAATCGTGGGTGATTGCGTGTCGTGTTACTGGGCGGGCGCCAGAAGACTGGAGAACGCGGGTATGACTAAGTCCGTGGCCCACGATCTCCATCAGTGAGGATTGCGGAGCAAGGCAATCGTGGGTGACTGCGTGTTATTCCGGAGGCGCGCGCCATTCGATCGGTGCGAGTGCACCTTGAAGGGTTTGGGGAGGAGAAGAGGCTTGGAGCGAAGGCCGACTAAGCGTACGCCCAAATAGTGATGTATCACCTATATATATATATATATAAACTTTAATTTCAAGGAGATCGGTGTAACTTTGTAATTAGAGGAAAGTGCTATCTAATTTAAGTTTAACCAATAAGATAATTGTGTAATGGATACAGATGAAGTAATTGCTTGCATGTATCTGACTATGAAGTGTTTGAACATGACTGCTGATTTGGATTATCATACGTTTCACTGGCCTTAGCTTACTTGGCTTTTAGTAAATGGATAGATAAGATTTTATTTATCTTAATTTAAAACTTAATTTCTTAATTAATTAATGTCATCATCTTCTTGCCTCCCAGGAGGTTATCTTTCCTTTTCCTTTTTAATTCTACCAAAAGCCATTGCACGCAACTCTCTTGTATTAGTATTAAATAATAATGTCAAGCTTTCACAATTTTAAATACTTAATGGAATCTTCAATTTTATCAATCAGCTATACTCTTAGCTGTAATATTCAGAAAAAAAAATTGATTTTAATTAGCTAAAATATATTATTCAACGGTAATTAAAATTTTTAATTTGTCTCCGTTTTAACTATTTTATGGCATAATTTCACGTACCCTCACTTCATTAAATTCACTCATTTTGCATGATACGTTTATAAAAAATAATTGATTTCATTTATAAATAAGAGTTGGATCTAATAGAAAGGATTAATCTTCTATAATTTAGTAAACTCAAATTTAAATTCTCGTTGAAAAATAATATCTATATTTAATGTTTTCACTTCAAACAGAATTATTTTATTAAAAAATATACTTTTAAAAAAATTCTACACCAATTAAAGTGTTTGTCGTTTCAACAAGTTTCGCATTTTATTTTAAAAAATAATTAAAGATGCAAAAACGGATAAGTTAATTTTCTTTTAATTATAAATAGTTTTGACGGGGAGTCAAAAACATGCTAGTATTAGTCCCAAGACGTCATTATCGATATGTAATAATGTAAGTTTAACTAAACAACATCATTACCTAGCATTAGACTTTGTAATGCACAAGAAGAAACCCTGAAAGTTCTTAGACGAAAAATAAATAGATAAAAAAAAATAGGGTTCAACTTCAAACTTCAAATATTATATTCAAATACATAAATTACAGGGAAAAGACTTGAAATATTCCAAATATAAACTGTAAATTTGAAAACGAATTCTTCCATGACCCATAAATCATGGTGGAGCCTTGGTGGACCGTGGATATGGTAAAAGATGAATACAGATAACAATAGGATATTTTTATTTTTATTTAAATTTAAAAATTTGAAAATTCGAATGTTTATAAATTAATTATTTTTTAATAATATAAAAATTATTTTTGTCAACATTCTATTTATAATTATTTAAAATAAAAAATAAATTATATGAATGCACCATTTAATTATATCATATATATATAACTTTGTTTTTTTAAGACAAGTTTTTTTTTTTGGTAAACAAAAGTGATAATAAGGGAAGACACTCCCCAGAACTATCGAGCAAGGCGCTAGAGGCGTGAAATTAAATGACTTCAGGGAAATTCAAACCTTTACTCATAATGAAACAAAGATTTTTCGTCCGGATCTTTAACTATTTATGTTAACCCACGTTACCTAAGACAAGAGTTTTAAGAATAGAAACAAAAAAACAAAACACAACAACTCAAAATGACATCAAGGACCACCTAAATCCTAACCAGTCTCCAGGCTCCAACATTAGCCACCAAAAATACTTTTTCTTATATATTTAAATAATTTCTCATCTTAAACTCTTCCAAAAATTATTAGGTAAAAACACTTTTAAACAAACTCTTACTCATTCCTCTATTCAGATTCTGTAGATTTTCGTAGGTTAATTTTTTTGTCTGAGACTCGTTTTATTTTTTTACCCAAATTCATACTCAAATTCAAGATATAAAATGTACAAATGCTCATTAAACATGGATATTATTTAAATCAATTCTAAGCTAAGAAAGAGGATCTTGAATCTTGATCTATAAACAATTTTGTCAATGAAAGGATATAATTATTTTTTTAAAAAAATTAATTTATGGTTGAAGGAATTGAATGAAATTAGAAGAATAATAAATAATTGATTGGCTTAAGATTTTATAAATGTAGTACTAGAAGAGGGTGGGATTGGAAATAAATTGTATGCGCGTCGAACCCGTGTGTGTAGTGTGTAGTTGAATTTGACCGTCGACTTTAATAATCCTCACATTACATCATCACCCAACCAACGTCACTTTCACAATTAAAATGTTATCACTCAAGTGCGGCAAATGGTTGATTTGGATTAGTTTTGGGCTGAGTTGTAAATGGTTGAGTCACAAAGGGTTATTGACCCATTTATGACCCATTTATATTTTCTAAACGGGACATGACCCATAAAATTAAGGGTTGACCCAACCCAACCATGAACCCATTTTAAAGTATTTATATTATTTAACTTATAAACTAATTAATTAAAATAATTTTTAAATTATTTAAATTTAGGACTAAATAGTATTCTTTTTTCAGATTTTTCAATTTTCACCTTTTTCATATTTCTAAAAATTACATATTGACTCCAATTATTTTTAAAAAATTTCATTTTAGTCCTCAATATCATGATTTAGGAACTTTTTTGTAAATTTTGAAAATATTTACGGTCATTATGTAATTTTTGCAAAAATTTGCAAAATTCATCTTCCTTCAACTCAACTCATAGTTTGGTGGGACTAAAATGCACTTTTTTTTTCCAAATTTAGGACTAATTTTTAATTTTATCCTTTTTCCAATATTTTTCAAAATTACAGTTTTGCACCAAATTTTTTTTATAATTTTCATTTTAGTCCTCAAATATTATGGTTTAGGGACGTGATACATCACTATTTGGGCGTACGCCTAAGTAGCCCTCGAACGGGCCCCCTCTCCCCTCCAAACCTGTCAAGGTGCACTTAAGCCATTCGAGTGCCCTCCGAACATTAGAGGCGGTCGTGTTCCACCCTGGGTCACAACGCGCGCCTCCAGACTAACACGCAGTCATCCACGACTGCCTTGTCCCGCAAACTTCGCTGAGGGAGATCGTGAGTCACGACCTTAGTCACACCCACGTTCTCTAGTCTCCTGGCGCCCGCCAAGCAAAACGACACGCAATCACCCACGATTGCCTTGCTCCGCAAATCTCGGTCTCCACCACCTCTGCTGGTGGAGATCGTGCCTGGCTACGTGGTGCGCCCCGCGCGGTGGTGCGCCCCGCGCGCTGACCACCACTCTCCCCCTGCTCTATAAATAGAGCTCAACTCAACAGTCTAAGGTTAGCTACTCTTTACTTCTCAGAATTCCCTCACTCTCATATCTCTCATATACTAACTTGAGCGTCAGAGTATTCTTCGCAGGGCCCCCTGTGAAGTTCTTGCAGATACTTGGACGATCAACTCGCTCTTGCAGCCTACATCCGTTGAACTAGGTAAGTGCAACCCATTTTCTAGTTTATCAGGACGTTTTTGTAAATTTTGAAATTTTTTGGGGGCATTTTGTAATTTTTGCAAAAATTTATAAAATTGCATATTCACCCATTTCATAAAACTACGTAGTTTTGATACACATTTTGGGTTGGATTGGGTAACCCCATGGGTTTTACCCGACCCAACCCAAATATTAATGGGTCAATTTTGGACCCAACCCATCTTGACCCATTATCTAAATGGGTCGGATTGGTTGGTTAATTTTGTGATGAGTTGGTTGGGTTGATGGGTAATGGGTTGAGATTGCCACCCCTACTCCTAAATAATACCATGGAACTTGAAAAAGAAAAAAGTTGTGTTTGAGTTTTATTATTGAATATATTTTTACTTAAAAAAAAGTATTTATTTTCGTTATACAACCTATCTTACTTTTAGAAGTCAATTATGTAAAACAAGAATTATTCTTCAGAGTTCCATCAATTTCAAGTTTTCAACAGACAAGAAGGAAGAACACACAAAAAAATGCTAGTAAAAGAAAGTGGCGCGCCACACTTTATAATAGTGAAGAATATGTAATGGCACGTTCATATTCAAGTGAGATTAAAGGAACGGAAAATTAAGGTGAGGTTAGTTCAAGCACTGATATCACTTAAGAAAGATTTTGAATTTGATACTTTGTGAATATAATTATTTTTGTTAAAAGATTCTTCTATTATAGTCAATATGACATAATTCAAGTCTAAACTAATCAAAGTGAAACTTTGTAGACTGAACAAATAACTAAAAAAAAAGTGGCCTAGTGGTTCTTCACTTGGTTTCTTAATCAAGTAGTGGAGGTTCGAATCTCACCTTTAGGTATAGAAAGTATTATGTGGCCAGCACTTTACCCTTAAGTAGAAGACGTGGATACTTTTGGTTTATAGAAAAAAAAAGTTAACCCCCTGCGTAATTGTAGTCAATTACTCCATCATTGTCTTGACTCTTGACAAACACCACAATGACTTCCCAAGAGCCATCAAATGATTAAATTGTGCAAGAAAATGTGTTTAGCAGCTGGTCTACAGCATCCTATGACGTTGGTATTTAAGTTGAGGTGGGTGGGGTTCAATCATCAAACATTGACACCACCCTTGCATCACTATCTCAAACCAACCTTAATACACATAAAATTTCATCCACAAACTTACACAAATCATTAGTGTTACTCAAGATGCAATGTAATCCTTGACAATTTAGAAGCCCAATTAATTAATTTTGTTGATATTTCTACTTTGATGAAACCAAAGCATCTTGGCAGAACACTTTCTTAAAAGTTAGCTAAAGAGAGATCCAACATATGTAAGTACTCCTGTGAGTATCTCATAATACTCGGATATTGGATTTAGGTACTTTCATGCTATTGAAGTCCCTATCACTTCAAATGGAAGTAAAGATCTAACCAATAACAACATTGTAATCTAGAGAATACACAAGCCACCTGATACATCACTATTTGAGCGTACGCCTAAGTAGCCATCAAACCGGGCCCCCTCTCCCCTCTAAACCTGTCAAGGCGCACTTGAGCCATTCGAGTGCCCTCCGAACATTAGAGGCGGCCGTGCTCCACCCTGGGTCACAGCGCGCGCCTCCAGACTAACGCAGTCATCCACGACTGCTTTGTCCCGCAAACTTTGCTGAGGGAGATCGTGGGTCACGACCTTAGTCACACCCACGTTCTCCAGTCTCCTGGCGCCCGCCAAGCGAAACGACACGCAATCACCTACGATTGCCTTGCTCCGCAAATCTCGGTCTCCACCACCTCCGCTGGTGGAGATCGTGCCTGGCTACGTGGTGCGCCCCGCGCGCTGACCACCACTCTCCCCCTGCTCTATAAATAGAGCTCAACTCAACAGTCTAAGGTTAGCTACTTTTTACTTCTCAGAATTCTCTCACTCTCATATCTCTCATATACTAACTTGAGCGTCGGAGTATTCTTCGCAAGGCCCCCTGTGAAGTTCTTGCAGATACTTGGACGATCAACTCGCTCTTGCAGCCTACATCCGTTGAACTAGGTAAGTGCAATCCATTTTCTAGTTTATCACCACCTAATTTCAATCCTTTCTTATCATCTCCTTATGATGAGTGAGGCCATCACACAAGAGGACTAAAAATATCCAGCTCAAATTTATAAGTAAATAACCACACCGGGTGCTTAAGAACTTTTCATGTCAACATCAAGACTCACTCAGCAGCAAAACCACAATAATGAACTAAGAATTTATATTAACGAATTGTATTTCTTCCATCATGGGGGATTAGTATATTGACAGTAGGAAAGTAAACAAAGTCATTATCTGATGTAATTCCAATTACAGCATAGTCAGGTGAAGAATAATGGATGAAGAAATGAAGAATCTAATACATTTGGAATTTTTCCTTAGTTTTCTCAAAGACCTCTTCAGCAATGACAGCCTCATTGCCATCAGCTCTTTTAATCTCCAGCTGCGCTTTCTGATAAAATCCGGTACCCCGCAATGCATCCGCTATAAAATCATCGAATCCAATAGCAATGGCTGCCTCTGCCTTCGCTCCATACACCAACCTCTGTTTTGATAAGAATACCATAATTAAGTTGTGCTCAAGACATGATACGTTTTTTCATTAAAGGAAAAATGATAATAAATAAGGAGAACATGGTATTCCAACCTTGATTCGTGAAAGGTGGATAGCCCCAAAGCACATGGGGCAAGGTTCACAAGAAGCGTATATTTCACAATCTGAAAGTTCTATCTTTCTAAGCTTCTTACAAGCCTGTCAAATGAAGTATTCGTTATTATTATTTTTGTTTTTCTGGCCACTGTTACAACAAAGCTTGATACAGCTAAAGCATAACAAATGCCGGCATGAAGGATGATATAATCAATTTTTGAAGATCAATATCAAATATGGGAAAATTTTCTACAGTTCTTCATAAACATTTAAGTGTTTATTTTTTTGTTGATCACAAATATAATAACATATCAACAAAGATCAATCCCCAGAACTGAAAGAGGTAGAGTGGTTGGTATCTTTAAAAGCATATGCATCTGAGAAGAAAAAAGAACCAAGAGGAACTATTACATTATTTGATAATACTTTAAGATGATATACAATGAGGACGAAAAAGAAGAACTGAATAGAAGACTAAAAGATTCAAATCTACAATAATACTAGGAATATTTATACCCTAATACTAGAATATAGGAAGTTCAATCTCTAAGGATTATTTGAAACTTTATTTTTTGTTTCCCACAGGTTTCTTCCATTGGAGGTAATCCTATTCAAGACAATTTTTATTTGAAAATTCATTTGAGATATCTCCACGGCAGTGAATATTAATGATTAAAACTTCTCCAGTCAAGTCAAATAAAGATTACAAGATGTCTACCGGAAGAAATCAAAATTATAGAACAACCATCACTCTCTTGGATTCTCTCCTCACTAGAATTTTATGGTTTAAACTAGGCCAAATGGTTCTATAATCTATGTGTGGACATCCAATTCCTTAAATTTGCAATAACAAAGGATTGCATACAGAAAACCAATTTTCAAATGAGGCAGGGCATGTAAATGATGAATGCCATTTCAGTCAGAAAACACATGTAAGATCAACATTCACAAAGACGAAAAGATTCAATTCCATACAATGTTTATGTATAATATCACCTCTCTTACTGCTGTAACCTCTGCGTGGGCTGTTGGGTCGGTATTAGTCCTGACCATGTTGTGGCAGCTAGCAACCACTTCATTATTACATACTATAACAGCACCAAAAGGACCTCCATCCCCACATTCCACCCCTTTATATGCTTCTTCAACTGCTTTTCTTAAAAATTTGTGGTCTCTATCCTGTACAGCTAATTAAGCAAATGACAACACCAGATATGACTCATATATTTGGTTTTCTATCAGATGATGCATAAAGTAAGGTTCTGTTAGATAGTGAAATCTGGAAACAATAAGTCATAAATGGCCTCCTACATGAGCTATAAAGAAGCATTACCTTCCTGGTGGCCAGCAAATGCAGAAGCTACTGATACAGTTCCATCCTTAGTTGCCAGCACTGTGACAGTCAATGAGGGAGACAAAGCAGAAACAAGAGAGTTTTATACAGTAAATTGAATATTATTAGCTTCCACAATACCTCCTCCCTTGAGAGAAAATTCAAAGGAAGCATATTCAT
Source organism: Chamaecrista fasciculata (assembly GCA_003254925.1). Classification (NCBI taxonomy): domain Eukaryota; kingdom Viridiplantae; phylum Streptophyta; class Magnoliopsida; order Fabales; family Fabaceae; genus Chamaecrista; species Chamaecrista fasciculata. The sequence continues at coordinate 386,439 of QANZ01046144.1, forward strand.
CGGTCTGGATGTAAGATCACTATATAATCCAAACAAGAGGCAGTCTGGAATATATTATATGCACGTTACAATCAAAATGTAAAATGGATAACATGATATTACTTCTATGTAATGTAAACAAAACAACTCGAAAAGCATTAAACCTTGTTTAACCAAGTCGAGACCTGGGATTTTGAATTTCAAAATATGTGAAGCAGGGAAAAGGAAAGTTAGAAAATCATCCGATTGTCAAGCAATTCCCAATAATCAGAAAACCTTTTTTATTAAGGAAAAACCAAGAATATGAAAACTGTAAAGTTAAAACCAAAAAAACGAAATTTTGGGTTTTCCAGAAGAGTGTACGAGTTTGATCAAGAAGAAAATTATGTCAGAACTCAGAACCCACATATAGCTTCATTTACAGATGGCAGTGAGATAGGCGAAACTAAAATTAAAGGGTATATACCTTTAGCTTCCTCCATGAATGCGTCGATGTCAATGACAGAATCAAGGCCAATTCGAATGGGCAAGAGAGGAATCTCTTATCCGAAAAACGACGAAGTTTGCAGACGTCTTTTATTGTTTGGATGAACCAAAAATGAAGACAATGAAAATGAGGTCCACGAAAAACAGGAAAAAGAAGAAAAATAAAAAAAGGTCCTAATACAAAAGAACGAAAAGGAAGTAAATATCACGCAATTAAAAAAAAAAAATATTTTCTACACGGACGAAATAAATTTTCCCTTCTTTTTTTTTTTTGCCAAGACGAAATAAATTTTCCAAACTTTACCAAATAAAAATAATTTTTTTAAAGGATAGTGAGGGAAGAGAGGAAAAAGGTGGGAATCCCCAAACATTGCTATTTTCTTTTCTTATGACTGTTCATCAATTTTGATAAGGATTTGCCATAAGGATCGTTTGAATTATCTAACACTTTAAAATTTTCTGATTATCGTGTTTTATTCTCAATATAACTTGAGTAATTATAATAATTTCTATTAGGAAATCTTCTGTATAAACAATCTCTTTCACTTATGTAAAGTAATCAATTATTTCTCAAATTCTTGTTGATACTCAATATTTTTTTTGTTGGCTTCACTGTGATAAGGTATTATAAAACTCCTTTTTTATCTTATTTTCTTATAAGATTGCCTTAAAGCTCATTGTTGATTTAAGGTCTATTTTTTTTTATATTTTATTAAAATTCATTCATTAATTTTTTAATTATGATATAATCTCACTTAATCAACGAGCTTATACAACTCGCCCCTATCATCATATCGTTGATGGAGGAACTAATGATATACTCACATTTGACTAGTCGCTTTCATATTGGGCAACCTCCAATATGTCATTAGCACGAGGCGACCGCCCAAGGCAACCTCTAGATAATGATTCCAAACATTCAATAACAAAGCTCAGAGATTTCGAAGATCGCACTCACTGGAATTTCGAGTGTCAGTTGCGCCAATTGTAACTTCTCCATTTATCTGGTGATTCTTATATTTCAAAGATCGTAATCTCATATATCTCGATCACATGTAATCCTACAAATGATTTCCCCACTTATATATACCTATTCATTAGCCTAGCATTAATTTAGCTACTCTTTCTCTCTTTTATACTCAACAATCTACTCTCTCGTTTTTTTTTGACTTTTTTTATTGCCTGAGTTTTTTTTTTTTGACTTAAGTGTTAGTGTGTTTTTTTTTTTTTTTGCAAAATTGCTTATGTGATTCCATCATCTTACTATAGCAACCTACTCAAAAACTAAAGTAAGAGTCCAGTCCAAATCTAATTTATTAAATTAAGATGCATAAATATTAAGTATGTCAATCATATATAATTCAATATTTAACTATAAAATTTATATTTACAAATTATTATATTTGACACTTTAATAACAAAATATGTTGTATCAATTATTATATTTGACACTTTAATAACAAAATTAACTATTATATTTGACACTTCAATATTTAACTATAAAATTACATATTGACCTCAAAATTTTTTTAAAGTTTCATTTTAGTCCCTAGATAATATGTATTTAGGGACCTATTTATAATTTTTTGAAAATTTTTTGGGGTTAATATGTAATTTTTGTAAAATTTGTTATGGTTAAAATTACAAAATAGCTCCAAAGGGTACCAAAGTATTAATGGAGAATACCACAAGGTACCAAAGTGTCAAGTTTCAAACCACATGGTACCGAAGTGAGATAGAGTCAAACCACAGGGTACCAAAGTGTAATTTACCGTAAATATTATAATTAAAAAATTATTATAACAGAACATAGTTTACCAAAAAAGAAAACAGAACATAGTTGTATTAATTTTTGTTAGCGTATTTTATAAAAAAGAAAAACTCGGCAAATGAATTTCTTTATTAAAAAATTATATTAAACAAAAAGAATTAGAAAAAGCAATAAGAGATTGGAAGTTGTAGCCAGAAAATTTTGAAGCAAATGGAATCGCAGTCTGTGTTCATCTGGAGCAAGTTTCCGGTGCCCTTGAAGCCGCCGGCGACGATGGCCGCCTCCTATTTTCCGTCACCGGTTCGTCGGAGAAGTTCAACGACAATGGCATCAGCCGTTTCACCGGCGTTATTTTCGAAACAAGAGACAACCATATCGTTAGTCTCGGTTCCTCCGCCTATTCACGGGATGAAAAATCTAGGGTTTCGACCCACTCCCGAATTGGGGCTTCTGTCTCTGTTATTTCCGCTCTCCATGGTACCCACTCTCATCACCTTTGTTCTTTACTTCTGCCAAAATTGAAATCATAATAATATTTTGGCTCTGGAATTAGAATTCGTTTCTTCATGATCAAATTTCTGACCTAGGATTTGTGTTTCGGCCTCATTGGTAGTAGGCTTTAGGTGCTTTTTTATCGGTGGCTGTGGTATCTATTCCTACATTGATTGTAAGTTCGACTGGCTTTCCTTTTTTGTGTGTGTGAATCTGTCTTTGCAAATTTCACATATTATTAGAATGACAAGGTAGCGTTTATTGGTGTCATTTCATGACTTACACAGGCTTTTGGAAGATTAGGAGCTTCAGTGAAGAAGTTATCTAAAGTTGCCTCAGAAGAGGTACCAGGAACTTTATCTTCTATAAAACTATCTAGTATGGAGCTGAACGAATTAACCCTACAACTGAACAATCTCAGGTAGCACTTACAATGTTTCTTGATTTACTTTTGTTAGTATTAGATTTCGAGCAAGCTTTCTTGTCTCTGATAGTTCTCTGACTCTCATTTGAAGGCATAAAATTTCTGGAATTCAAACTGGAAAGGAGAGAGGCAATAAAAATCCAAGATCCTTCCAAAAGAAGAACCCTGTATCATAATCTTGAAGCTGAAATTTCTGATTACTAAGCAAAGCTGCTCATGGAAGGAGCATACATCGATTATGGGGATGTAAACGACATGGTGTTTATTTTCGTAATTGGATTATTTCTCCATGTATATCTCGAGCATTTTGTTGTTATAAGATGTTTCATCAGCCATACAACTATATTAGCTAAAAGATATGATAATGTTGTGTATTCCTGGAATTCTTTGTTTATTGACATGATGTAGTTCTTTTTTTTGGTTACATGACATGATGTGTAGTTCTGGTTACAGAAGAATCTTACTTTCGCAAAATCAAATCAAACCATATGTATATATATTCACAGCTTTGCATACTTCTTGAGAGCTTTGTCAGCATCTTTTGCATGATCTGGTACAGGCAGGTTACTGAGTAGAGTCACCCTAGATGATGATACCAAGGATTTATTTTCTGAGTTTGAAGGATCTACCTTCCTGAGTTGTACCTCCCATACCTGCTCCAGAATAGAGTATTATTCGATGAACTTAAAGTTTGTCTTGTGACATTTGAAAAGAGTAAAATGACTCTATGCCTTAGAATTTAACCAACATTAATTGCTCACTGTTGAACAGGTAGTTCCTTATCCACATATCAACCCAGTACCCATATCAAGCAGAACGAAGAAAGTCGACGGTATTCTTAACCTAAAGATGGTAGCAATGCCTATGTATTGTACATTAAAATCCTCTATGAAGTGCCTGATGAACAAGCAGTTCACTCACATGACACTAATTTGAGTAATGTGACTGTATAAAATTGAGGTTTATTTTGTGGATTCCGACTACTTGATTCTCTTTATATGTTTATAAAGTAGAAAGATGGTAAGTTTTTTTTTTTTCCGTAAATAGAAAGATGGTAAGTTGGTCTTACAATTATGATGATGATGATGATGGCACCCTGACATTATTATAAATGAATTAGCAGAAATAAGTGTTGATGCAAGGTGAAAGGGGAAATGAGTACCTGAATGCTTTTACCGACACTAAGAGGGGTGGCTTCAGCAATCACCAAGTCACCCAACTCGGCGCGTTTGAGATGGTTGATGCTAAGCTGAATTCCGGCGACTCTTCTAAAACCAGAAGCCATGTGAGCTCCCATGCTTGCTAGAGCCTCTGCTATCATCGCTGACACCCCTCCATGTAACACCTTGAAAGGCTGTTTAATCATCCATAACATATTATTATATCATCAGTCATTTCCTTGTTTTTTTTTTTTAATTTTTCAAGGGTTAAAAGAAACAGGAACAGAGAGAAAACAGAGCAGGAAATGAAGCAGTCCGGTTCCTCTGAATTTCAGCAAGAGATGGGATTGAAAAGGTATGAAACAAACCGTGAAACCATGTGTTTTAATCCAAGCTTTCTTTGAGTTACAGAGAAAATCAGAGAAGTAAATTACAGAGGATGAAGAAGTGGAAGAGAGAGAGAGAGAGAGAGTGTGGCTGACCTGGCAGCACTTGTGGGTGACAGGGAGGCGGCCAGCCACCCTGTGCGGTGACAATTCTTCAATCTCGAACCCAATTGCATGAAGGGGAGCATCCAAATCTGCAGTCTTTGATGATGATGATGATGATGATGACGCGTCTTCCATGATGATTGGGACCAAAACTGGTTTTTCTTCTTTTTCCCAAGCTTATCTTGAGGCTATGGAGGAAGGCTGAGAAATGGCAAGATTGCAAGACCAAAGAAAACGACAAAGGGATTAAAGAATGAATTGGAGTCGATTTTGTCCAATCTTGACAAAATTAACGACTCCAATTCATTCTTTAAAAGAGGGTATTTTGGACCATTCGGGAAAATCAATGGTGGTAGTTGAGACTATGGTATGGGTTTGAACAAGAGGATGCATATATTGGTGGTGGTGGGTGAGTGGGTTTGGTTGGTGACACAGTCAATTTCTTCGCAAGTCAAAACGCACCACCCAAGGCAAGGTGATGCTCACTTCTATTCTACGAGTTCTAGCCGCCCCGTTAAGTATATAATAATAATAATCATATATTCATATTGCTTGATAAAAATAGAAAAATTAGTTTATCTAACATGGTAACATGTATTTGATCAAAAAAAAAAAACATGGTAACATGTGCAGATGTGCTCTTAAACCTATGTTAAAAAATATTTAGGCAAAAGTATTAATTTCATCCTCAAAATTTACACCAACTGTCAATTTTGTCCCCAAACTTTTTTTGCTGTCAACTTCGTCTCCAAACTTTACACAAACTGTCAATTTCATCCCCAATTTTTTTTTGCTATCAATTTCGACCCCAATTTTACATCAATTGTCAATATCGTCCCCGATCTTTCACATTTTCGTCAATTTTATTCTTTGACTAATTTCTTTTAATAAATTAACGACAGACTGCATCCTGTTTTTGAATCTAAGTTAAGATTTGAGTTTCTTTTTTATCAATTTTACATTATATATCGTTAGTCACATAGATTTTGTCGTCAATATTTGGCTAAAGTAAGAGCAAAGGATAAAATTGACCAAAATGTGAAAGATTAGGGACGAAATTGACAACAAAAAAAATATTGGAGACGAAATTGACAGCATGTGTAAAGTTTGGGGACGAAATTGACAGCAAAAAAAGATTGGGGACGAAATTGACAGCAAATGTAAAGTTTGGGGACATAATGAATACTTTTGCCAAATATTTAATATATCTTGAGAATTTAGAAATAAAATTATTTATATTAAATGATCTATTTATTTTTTTCAAAGACTATGTTACTCTTATCTAAGTTAGTTTATATTTTATATTTAATAAAATATAATTAAATAATTATACTTTATTTATATAAAAATTTTAAAAACATATAATGTATTTTTATGGCCCCCTCCTAGTTAATAATTAGAAAACATTTACGGTAAAAGTTTTTTATTTGTTAAAAATTTATTTGTTTTCTAAAATTAATTGTATTCAAATATATATCAATTTAAAATAGATAAAATAAAGGTAGTATAGTCTTTAAAAGAATAAATATATTATTTAGTATAAATAATTTTATTTTTCATTTTTCAATTCTCAACATGCTTCTTAACATGTTTAGGGCACATGTGAGAAATCTAAAGATAAATAAGGAGACTGGAATAATTTCTCCTTTGTATCAAAGGAAAATCTCTTTACAATTAGGATTTTATCATGCACTGATATTTTAGTTAGGCAAAAGTCCTAATTTAGTCCCTAAATCCTTATACTCATTGTTCCAAATAGGTCCCTCAGTTATTTTTCGTTCCATATTGGTCCCTCAGTTATCCAAAACTTGTCAAAGCTGGTCCTTCTGACGTTTTCTACCCATTTTTCTGTTAAAAAAAGAGGAAAAATAAAATTTCATCCCCAAAAGTTTTATTTTCTTATATTAAGGTCTTTTTCTTTTTGTAATAAGATTAAAACGTAAAAAAAAAGAAGTAAATTAAGATTTTTAGAGAATTTACCCAAACATCACAAAATCTCTCTCTCAATCTTAGTTTCTTCCCCGTCACTACTCTCTCTCTATCTTAGCTTCTACCTTGTCACTAGCTTTGACTGGCGATGTAAAACGCTTGAACCAACACTTATTCTTGTCATAAAAAATCCCCACATGAGAAGAATGATCTAGAAAATGAAAAGCCCCTTCGTGATGCATCACGCTCTCGTTATCTCCGCGGCAAAGAAGACAGATCTGGATGTACCGTTTTGAGCGCCGTAAAACGACGACGGCGCAGTCTCTGTTCGAGGGAGAATGGGAGAATGCAGTGGCAAAGTTTGAATCGTTCAACGAGAAAGGGCAATTCAGAAGATCGATTCTCGATTTTGAAGAAAGGCAAAAGAAGAACATGGATTTATCGGGAGAGAGAAAGAGAAGCCAACCGGCGAGAGAGAAGACGCAAGTGGAATCGATGATTTCTGGAAGGTTGATTTTGTAGTGTCTGTAATTATTGTTGGTGACGATGATTTCTCTCTTTGAGAGAGAGGGAGAGAGAGAGAGTACTGACGAAGAAGCTAAGATTGAGGGAGAGAGATTGTTTTTTTTGGGCAAATTTACTTAAAATTTTAATTTACTTTTTTTTCTTACGTTTTCATCCTATTATAAAAAGAAAATGATCTTAATATACAAAAATAAAATTTTTGGGGATGAAAGTTTATTTTTCCTCTTTTTTTAACGGAAAAATAAATAGAAAACGTTAGTGGGACCAACTTTGACAAGTTTTGGATAACTGAGGGACCAATATGGAACAAAAAATAACTGAGGGACCTATTTGGAACAATGAACATAACAAAGGGACCAAATTAGGACTTTGATCTTTTAGATATTACGGTCTTTTCTCCATACTCATATCCATTCCAGTGATATACTAAAAAGAAATAAGAAGTTGACATAAATTATTTCTCGTTTGTATCGTGGGATTTTAAACAAAATTCCAAATATATGCAGTTTATATCTGCATATATCTATGACAGATACACTTTTTATTTGTAGCCACTCTTAACAATATGTACTATGATATATTCAAATATATATAGGAGTGAGTCTATATGAATGTTTCTTCTTTTTTCGTTTTTTTTTTCTTTTTTTGGTCTGAGACCCCACTTCCCGTTGGTGAAAAATGGTTTTGTCTATATCTATACTATATTATATGGCTCCACCCCTTATGGTTGGTTGGTCTAAATTAAAAAATTAAAAAAGAAAAAAAAAATTACCACTTTCTCTCCTCACTCACTCCCCCCACTTCTTTAAAAAAATAAATGAATTAAAAAAATGCAAAAATCAATTAAAAATTAAAAAATGTCACCACTCTTTCTCTCCACTCACTCTCCCATATGAGGTAATTTCAAATTGGTCCTAAATATTTTATTTATTTTAGATGAGTCTTCCATATTTGTATAATTTCTCAAATTGGTCCCAAACTTACTCTTTTATCAATATAAAAATTTAATATAATCTTCAACTTTAAATCAATTCAAACGTTACATGCATATTGTATACATGTATATATGTATACAGTAGGTTTAGCTATTTTTATTATTTTTAAAATAATAAAAGATAAATAATCAAGGCCAAAGTACAATTTTAGTTCCTTATTTTTGGAGTAAATTGCATTGTAGTTCTTTATCTTTTTTTTTTTAATTTTGGTCTTATATCTTTCTAAAAAATTTCACTATTTAATTCNAAAAAGTCCATTGAGTCAACTTGAATTATGACAAAACTCTAAACTTTACTTTTTCATTATTTGTTAAAGATGAGATGAGGATGTAAATTGGACGCAGAAGCTCTACATACATAATTAATTTCCTTGAAGATTTTTATTTGATTTTGGTGATTAATATATTAGAGGCCTGAGGCCGCAGTGATTGGCCCATACGATTTGACCAGTGAATGAAGCATCGCCTTGTATACCTAACGAAGGCCCAACCCTTATTTATGAGGACAAAAACTGTTTACCCAAAGTTTTGTTTTGGTCCCAAATATTTTTTTCATTCCGTTTTGATCATTTTTTAAAAGTTTCATCAAAATAGGTTATATCTCTTTAATTTGATGTACTTTAGTATCAACCTTCACCAACTTTAATCAATACAAAATTTAATGTAAATTTTTCTGAATATATTTCAGAAGACGATAATTTCAGTATTAATTGTTTTAATAAAGTATTGTCAGATGTTGCTATAACTAACAAAATAATAATAATAATAATAATAAAAAAAAGCTACGGACAAATATGGGGATCACATGGCAATCTTAGCTATTCTTCCATTTTTCATTTTTTTATTGGTTTTAATTTCGTAAACTGTCTTTAAACACATTAAGCATATTCATTTAGAAGGCGTGCATGCAATTTTGATTCTATTCTTTGAATATTCCTTCCAAATATCATGTTTTTTCTTCTTCGGTTTTTTCCTCCCCGAATTAGTTTGATAATAGGCCCAATAATTAAGAGACCCAATTGGTAGAAGATACCCTAGGCCTAGCACGCTATAGGCCCATAAGGTAGGGCGAGAACACCCTTAACCCCGCTAGGGCAAGGACGCCCATAACCATAGAGGGCATGGGCGCCTACGGAGCATAAGATCGCAAGGAATAAGGAAACATTCCCTGAACCAATCAGGAACCAATCAAGGATCAACCAAGATCCGTTGTCAATCAAGACAAGTCGCTTAGAGATTTTTTCCCGGGGATTCTGCCTTGACCATCAAGGCGCCTTATGCAAATAAGGAAATAATGATTCACTTTTCCTTAATTGACAAAACAATATCTTCCTACATGAAATAGGAAAGATTATGATTCACCTCCCATATCACTGAAGATATCTCTTCTTACAATCAAGGAATTTGCCTTAAATGGACTCTCCTCAATGAGCCTGTAAATAACAAGATGGTAACTCTATGAAAGGTACGTTACTCACGCTACTCATGCTAGCTCATATTCTCCTCTCGTATTACTCAATACTAATTTAAGCTTCGGAGGTGAATCACAGGGGAGACCCCTGTGGTTCATTATCTTGCAGGAAAATCTTGCGGTGTGAACCGGGAAACGACCCTCGGCCCTCGGCTAAATCCTAGTTCATCATAGTTCAAGTTAAGTGTGGTGATGAATTAAGCAACAATAAAATATAAGCTGAAGTGAAAATAAAATAATATAGAACTAAACCCTTTTTTTATAAAAATCCAAGTGATTATTTGAATATCCGGCCCTTTGATGACTATTAAAGAAAGAAAAAAAAATATCTATCCTCAGTTAAACAGTTTTTTTGTTGATCTACACAATAAAATATTTAAAATTTAAATTAAATTAAGGATTTTATGTTTAGTGGGTGCAAAAACCCTCTCCAAATTTGGAAAATGAGAATTATCACTAGTATGTAGGGATGATCATGGGTAGGGTACCTTAATCCCCATCCCCATATCCATCAGAAATTATCATCCCGACCCGGACCCATACTCCAAAAAATTCAAAAAATACTATTTTTTTAACATTATTTTATATATATATATATTTAAAATAANAATAAATATAATTTTATATATATACATTAATACATGTATATAAATATAAATATAAAATATTATATATATATTTATTTACAATAAAAAATAAATATAATTTTATTATTAAGTTTTCACTATATTATATATAATTATTAATTGATAGTATATTATTGTAGCAGGTAGGGTACGGGGTGGGTACCCCAATGTAACAGCCGAGGAAAATTTAAATTTATTTGAGCTGAATTATAATTCTAAAATTTGAAAACGGAAGAGCAATTATTTTTGGTAAGAAATTGTGAAGGAATGGTAAAGAATTTTGATGGAAATAAGTTGAGGAAGTGTAATTTTATTAGTGGAAAGGACCAAAGTGCAAGTTGGGGAAACTATTTTTGTTTTGAATGAAATTAATTTAATTTGAGTAAAAGGCTCTAGGGACCAAAAGGGAATTATTGAAGGACTTAATTATGAATTTATGGCAAAGTTGAAGTAAATTTAAGGGATCTCATGGAAAGGAAATAGAAAGTTTAAGGGAAAGAAATGTAATTTTAGCCAAAGTGATTAAATGANCCCAGTTATGCTCAGTGTTCCAAATTGGTCCCCCAATTATTTTTTGTTCCACATTGGTCCCTCAGTTATGCAAAACTTGACAAATTTGGTCCCTCTAACAGTTTCAATCCATTTTTCTGTTAAAAAAAAAAAAGACAAAATTGATTTTTAACTCCTAAAAATTTAAATTTTTTTCATTAAGGACATTTTTCTCTATAATAGAACCAAAATGTAAGAAAAAAAAAACAATGGGGAGTTTTAGTTTATTTAATCCAAAAAAAAACCTCTCCCTCTCCCTCTCTCACTCTCGGCTCTCTCTCACTCTCAACTCTCCCTCCATACGGCACGTCGTTTCCAAACGCAAAATAGCAGTTTATCCAAATGATCTCGGCACGAACCGATCTCGACACTGTGTTTGCTGTGTCTATGTTCTTTGTCATTATTCCTGCTGCTAGCCCATATCTCGTATTGTTCATGCTCTTTATTGCTTCCTCAATCGTCCTGTTCATTCATTATTTATTTCATTTAATAATTACATCATAAACAACTAATTAATTAATTAATTGATGCGAGTGGAAGAATTTGAAAAACGTGTGGCGGATTTGGACGTCGGCGTGATGACGGAGGTGGTGCGTTATTTGACGAGAGAGAGAGAGCCGAGAGTGAGGGAGGAAGGGGGAGGGGTTTTTTTTGGATTAAATAAAATAAAACCTTCAATTATTTCTTTTTTCTTATATTTTAGTTCTATTATAGAGAAAAAGGTTCTTAATTAAAAAAATTTAAACTTTTAGGAGTTAAAAATAAATTTTGTCTTTTTTTTAACAGAAAAATGGATGGAAACTGTTAGAGGGACCAACTTTGTCAAGTTTTGCATAACTGGAGGACCAATATAGAACGAAAAATAACTGGGGGACCAATTTGAAACATTGAGCATAACTGGGGGACCAAAATAGGACTTTAGCCTTTAATTAATTATTATACGTAAGGCTCTCAATCATATATTTGTGGATGATTACCAAATCTCAAGTGACTTTGGAATTGGAAGCTAAGCTAGCATTATTAATTTATGTGTGCATTATGGGGAAGGAAAGATCAAAGATCATATAAATCTTAATAAAATGTATAAATACATACTATATATATATATATATGAGCCTAATTTTGTAGGTATACGCCTAATAGTATCTACCTTTCCCCTTATTTGCTCTAAGAGCGCTATAAAGAAATTAAATGGGCCAAAAACAACACTCACTAATGCAACCAATATGTTAGGAGTAAAGTATATGTTTCCTCATCCAACTATCAAATAACAATGCACATTGAATTTGATCATTCTAATCATTAACAAGAATACAACAGAGCCAATCAATATATTTAAGTAGATCTAATTAAAGGCGTAGACAGTAAAGAGAAAGATATTTGTGCCTTTAGAAGAATAATATCAAGAACAATTTTTTTTTTGTTTGGTGTAGATCAAGAAATTAGATTTGGGTGTAAGAATAAAATTGCAATTAAATATAGAGTAAATCAGTGATTTAGCCCATAAAAAAATGATAAAGATTTCAATACACTCCCTGAAAGATATGAATAATCAAAATATACATGAAGTACTTCATGTGGGAAATGGATCCTCTAGAGTTCTTTTCTCTACATTTCTTGTAGAGTATGAAAGAGAAAGGAAGAGAAAAGAAGAGAGAGAAAAAGGAAATTTAGTTTTTGTATATTTTTATTTTATGGAATCCATATTTTTAGTCTAACTCCACAAGAAATGCATGGGAAAGAACTCTAGAGGATCCAAATCCCTTCATGTGTATTATGATATTTTACTTTATGGGTCTAGGTTCGAGTCCAAAGACAACATGTCTAGTAATGAATAAGATAGTATCATATTTATACTCTATCCGTAATAATAAATATTTATTTTTTATATAAAAATATAATATTTTAAAAATTTGTGTGTTGAAAATAATATAAAATTATAAAGATAAAATGTTAAATATTTTATCCATATTCAAATAATTTAATAAACTTTAAAATTTATAAATGTTTGTGGTCATAGATGTAAAAAAATGAGTGAAAATAGATTTTAATTTTAAAATTCTTTTAGATTCAGGTCTCGATACGAGAATTTGATGACTATTTGTAGAATATGAGGATGAGATTATTTTAATATTTGCTCATGTCTAAGTTTAGATTTGTAAATCATAGTACCCTACCTATACTTTATCCACGATCATCCTTATTGAAATATGAAACTATATGATTTAGTCTCTAAAAAATTACAATTAATTTATTCATTTTGTTAAGAATGTTAATCAAAATTCAATAATAACTTTGATATAGTTTTAAATTTTACTAAAATTATAATAAACAATTAAGATTAAAAGATCATATTCATTGTTAATTTTGAATAAATACTTTAGTCAAGAGACCAAACTAATTATATGACATTTTTTATGGACTAAATATTATAATTTTATCTTTTTAAGGACTATAAATTATTAATTTACTCTTAAATATAATAACCAAACTAATATGATTATTACCAAAGAGAATTGGGCTTAGAGGATTAGTCACCCACAACATGGTGAATCTTGTTGGGGATATGCACAAAATTGTAGAATAGAATTTAGTTTGAGTCGCGTCATATAAGGACATTGTCCTTAAGAGTTTATTCCGCAACCCTCGATAAATTGGAAGCGGTACTCCCCAGGATTAAATAGACTAAGATAATTTCAGTGAGTTGGGTCAGATTAGTCCCTAAACCTAGAACACATTGTATATATATTGAGGCGCAACTGAGAGAGACGCTAGGCAGGGTTATGATTGATTAAATTTTAAAAAACATAAACACAATTTGAATGCCATTATTTTCTGATATGAAACAGTCAATACACCATAAGATGGGAGTTTTCAGGTAAGCCATAAATATAAAAAAATAATAATCACAATATATAAAATCTGATTTATAAAAAGACTCGTTGCCCTTGTCTACGCGCGCAGGGGGAGGGGAATCGTCAGTTTTCAACTATGATTGCCAACCGAAGGCTTATGCTTGTGTGCGTGAGACCTTCCTTCTTCTCTACTTGGTTACCCCCTCTTTTCACATCTTTATATATATACCCTTTGCTCATCCATAACTTAGGCAATGTGAGACTTTTATTTGATACACTCTAATACAATATAATATATAATATTCTCAACATGTATGTGGCATAATATTATATGATATATGTCATATTCTCAACAAATCCAAATCCAAGTGCAAATCTCAATTGACAGGAGTGCTTCCATTGTCTCATATAAAAGGAAGCTAATTGAAAATTACCTGTGGAAGATATCTATAAGGAAAAAACAAACTAATATAACAATTGTAATTTGAAAAGAATAAAAGAAAAAGGAAAACTATATAGTATATAAAAAGAATACAATTGTACTTGATGTACATACATGAATACCAACTGTGGGTTCCCGTATAGGGTATCCCTTAAGAATTAAGATCTCATAAAGGTAGGTAGACAGCTTGAGGGCACTGTGCTGGGAGCCCAAGAGAAAGAGATGGCACCGAATTTCTTACAAAGCCTTCGCCTTCATCTTCGTCTTCACCTTCACCTCACATTTTAATTATTCATTATAATATATATATATATATACTAACCACATAAAGCTGATATGTATCATAAGCAAATTAAAGCAAACCCCTTCAAAAGCATTTCTTTTCCTTTTCATTCTAAATCTTTTCCCTTTTCTCATAAAGTGTCATATTGCTAATTAAGCGATATAATATTATAAGCTTCTTTTTTCTCTTTTCAGTTGTGAATTTCCAATTAGCTTGTGTGCCTCTAACACATAGGCTCCGTTTGGTAGTATGTGAGGTATGTAAAGGAAAGAGTTTTATAAGGGAAAAATTGTGAGGGAAAGGAAAAGTAGTTGAGGGGATGTAAAGTAGGTAAAAATTGAAAGTGTTTAGTATAAAAAGGTAGGGGAGGGAAAGTAAAATAGATATAGAAAAAAATNGTACCATAATTCCCTAGGTAGACTTGAATTACATCAGAAATGTGAAGTAAAGAAAAATGGCCTATGTAATGTAAAACCCTTTACATTGTAATCCACTTTACATAGCTCAAATTGCCATACCAAACACATAAAAATCTTGAAATCCGTGCCCTTTTACATTATAAAACCCATTTCATGGGTACCAAACGGAGCCATAGTTGTATACCTATCTAAGGGAAAAGACAGCTAGCTAGCTCAGGCTTCTTCTTCTTCTTCTTTATTACAAAACATCAATATGTGTGAACAGAACAATTATCTGATCTTTCATTGGTAGGAATTGAGGCTGGCTTCAATATGAAACCAAAGCTTGTACTTAATTATGGTTTTGTAGGTATCATTAATTATTACATTACATATCTAAATTCAAATTTTATTAATTTTACTTACATATACATACTTAAATATCTCTATATATATGCCAAGCTAATTTAATTTATGATTGAATATATTAAAGAAAAAAAATGCAAATAACTTCAAGTCTTCAACTATATATAGTCTAAAAGCAAATAACTCCATTGACTATCAAACTTATATTAGTGAATAGTATGACTTAGTTATAGATAATCCTCTAAACTATCAAACATTATAATTTCTCTCATTCAACTAGGGTCTAGTTGTTTTAATCCTTAGTATTTGGTAAAAAAAACTATAGTCTAGTTTATCGGGCATTAAAAAAAAATCATAGTCTAGTTGTAAATAACTCCTTCAATTTTAAAATTTAACAAATTACCCATTAAAATTTCACTATCTTTTAAATTGTATCATATTTGAATTAATTGTTTTTAGGATTTTAGTAGTGAATAAATGTTTTAAAAATAACTAAATATGAATTCATAAATATAGGATGTAAGAATTATATGTAAACTTAAAGTTAAAAAAAACTATATATGAAGTTTAAAATGAGTGTTTGCTATATTTTACAGTTCAAGGGATAACTTACAACTAGATCATAATTGAAAGAGGGTATTTGCCAAATTTAATAGTTTAAGAGATTATTTGCAACTAGATCATAGTTGAAGGGTTGTTTACAATTTTTTTTTCTTTCTATATTTAATTACTCAAAATTGAAGATATACATAGATTATGCAAACTTTAATTAGTAAGTTCATTCATGGAAATTTCCTCACACCATATACTTTTACTTTGTGGTCAAGAAAGAGTAGAAAGAGAAAAGAGAAGAAAAAGAAAAACCCACAGGGAATGCATGGATTGGAGAGGTAGCTAGAGAGATGACAGAGGTAAAGTTAGATATAGATTCAACAAAGTTAGGAGTACAGGCATCAACCTAATTCCGTAGGCATTATTTAATACCAAAAATACATTAAATTATCAAAAGAAGGCATCTTTTTAATCTTTATATAGCTGGGGACGAAACAAATTAAAGTAATATATACTTGTATTAGCTAGCTTGCCACCAATTCTTAAATACACTATCTTCTATATTATTGTATACTCAGGATTCTAGTTATCATCTTTATAGTGTCTATCTATGTACTGTACAAATACAATTTTAATAGTGTATTTTATAAGAAAATTAGGGTACTGTATAATTATCACCTGAGAGTATTCAAAAAGGAGAGGACAAGGATGCTTCTTCATGCTTATGCTTTTTTTTGGTTTCCTCGTAGAGTTTTTACAACCATGACATGATATATGATATTGATAGCCTCTCTTATTGGTCATATCAGGGAATCCTAGCCGTTCATTTCTTTCATGATAAAATATAAAGAATATTGCCCCTCATCTGTTCGATGAAATGCCCATGAGAGAAACTGGCTCTATTCTATCACTATAAATACAAGTGCTTCCATTCACTGCCTACTACACAACAAGCTACCTAGCTCAAGAACAATCCATCCCTTGAGATAAAAAAACACCAAAGGGTTTAGTTAGTGTGAGTCTCACATAATTGTCATACTCATACCATACCCACCTAGAGAAGAGGAAGTAGAAGAAGCATATATATATATATATATATATATCAATGGGAGCTAGAAGATCATCTTCGTTTTCCTTGTGTGGGATTTTCAAGACATGCTTTTCAAGTGGAGGGAGAGATGATGATTACTACTGGGAAGATGGTGTTAATGGAGGAAGAATATTTGCAAGTGATGAAGACAGAGGGCGTTGGGTTGCAGAGCCTGGTATTGACAGGAAAGCCTCTGCTTTCATTGCTAGATTCTATGCTTCTCGTGTCTCTGACTCTGAGCCTCAGTTTGCTTCTTAAGATCATTGCTTTTATAACATTCTTGCAAAACTAGTTTATATAATCTAGCTTTCTTGAGGCTCTCAGACCAGACTTGGTAGTTGTAATAATGTGGTCTTCAATAATGTAAAAACCCAAAAAGAGAAATATTTATTCATTAATGTTATTAGAGGTGTGATTTCTTTATTATTACATCTTTTCCTTCTCCTCTTGAGCTAATCTGGGCTTTCTTTATTTTTTGTGCTACTCTATTATATATTTTAGAGATCAATGTGATTAGCTTATAAATCATATTATGCATGTTAACTGAATTAACCTGACAGTTGAGACTTGAGATACATATTACTGTCATTGCATCATTTCTGCCTTCGGATTAAAATTCAGAAATAGGGAGAACCAAAAGAATTTGGATATTTAACAGCAAATCAAAGTGCATGATTTACAAGATGTCCAAGCAATGGAAATTATTATTATTATGAGAACAAATTCATTATTATTATTATAACTAACTAACTTTTTTCCTTCATAGCTGATTAGTATAATAAGCTGAGTGCATGTGATTCTGCTGTCATCAAATTGAATTTGACAGCAGGTACCACTATCTGAAAATGTCTTGATTAAAATTCAAAAAAAAAATGAAGAACTGTAAGGATATTAAACAGCCAAGTCAGTGCATGATCCATTTTGAAGTTTTCCAAGTGATGGATATCTAAAATTAGCACATAAGTTTGTGGTCTTTCTGAGTTTTTTTGGCTTCTTCAAATAACATAGACAAAGAACATGTTGAAGCTTTAATTTTGATTGCATTAATTCTCTCTTTCTTGGAATCTTGAACTTTCCAAAACCATGTTGAAAGGAAGAAGTTCGTTTGTCAAGAAAAGAAATTGTGAGAGGAGTACAGGATATGTACATCAAGTGTAATCTTTCCTTTGTATTTTTTTTCTGATTTGATAGAAGCTCTCTGCTACATTTCTTTTCATCTATATATCTTTTTTTTTTTTCGTCATATATTCCTTGGTTCTTTTTGTCTTAGCCAACATGAAAATATATGTCAAGACTTTCTCTTTTGAAACAAGGAAAAGAAGAATTCAAAAAGTTGTGAGCTGGTGCAGATTGATCATATCATCACCACGTACTGAAAACATTAGATGCACAGAGGACACAAGTTTTTAGCAGTTTTGTCAAAAGATACGCTGACATTGCAAGAAAATGACTCGATTATGTCTATAGGATAAATATGGAAGAATATTATCTCATGCCAAATATTTCCTTCAGCCAAGAAATTAGAAAACATAGCATACTGAGCTTGGATATATGACGTCATTAAAAATGAAGTATATATATATATATCATCATGAAATAATTTCTAGTGTTGTGTTAAGTCTAGAACAAGAGTGTGCAACTCATGTCATAAATGGACGATGATTTTGGATAGCATACTATATATATATGTTGATTCCACTTCTTGTTTTGTTGTTTCTTCAATTCCTTTGTTTTTCATTGATGTTTAACTACACGCATATAATCCAACTTTTCCTAAAATTGATTGCATGGGATTATCCGATCATATATTCTTCAATCTGTCAAGTTTAAATCTAAAAGCATTATCCATAACAGTAGCTAGGTAGCTGCTTATATTGCCAATGTGGTACTATCTAGGGAAAAAGAATAAAGAAAGTGATGAAGACAGTGATAGTTGAATTCAAACTTTGATTTGTACTGTCTTTCTTTCTTCTTTCTTTTTTAAAAAATTAAATGATAGACTTGCATAGGTTCTCATTTCATATATTTCTTTTCAATAAGGAATTAGAAGACAAGACAGCCTTCAAAACTTGATATAACTCACACTAGGCAGCATAAATAGTGTGTTAACAGTTATGAGATAGAGATATTGATAATGGAGTAACTAGCTAGCATTCTGAGGTTTGTGAGAATGGGCAAAGGTTACATTTAAATTAGAGAGAGAGAGAGAAGAAGAAGGTTGTCCTTTTGTGCTTTTATTTCACTTTAATTAAAACCATTGGCAAAGGATGATTGGAATCATCAATAAATGTACAAAATCAGAAAAGAGACAAGATACCACAATGCATAGTGGAACACTATTCCAGCATCTTGTTCACTAACCAATGTCATCACTCATCATCTTGTTCCCTATCTCAAATGGGTTACAGAAAGCTCGGGTGTTAAAAGCATCTGAACTTTCAACTGATGGATTTGGCAATTATGTCTCAAGATTTGTGTAAACAGAAATTTTACATGAATTTCTAAGATAAAATTGTCAAATCTAATGACTGAAGACTTGTACGTTTTTAACACTCGAGTTTGTCTCAATACTATGGAAGAGGATCCTCTCTACATGTGTACACATGGCACAATATTATTGGTCAATATTATCAGTTTGTCTAGGTAGGTTCAAGTAGAAAAGAAAACCTACTTTCACTGCAGAGAATAGTAATCAATTATATATGAACTTAAGTGCAACTCTTTACATTATATCAGTCCTATATATATATATGATTGAAGTGTCAATAAGAAAAATATCTGACATGCTTGATATATATCAATGCAAGAGATAACTATGAAGTCTCTTTTTCTCTATAAAGCTTGAATATGTACTGTATAATACTATGATTCTAACTATATATGATATTTAGGAGAGAAATTAAAGCCTGATATATCCCTCTCTGTATATAAGTACTCTGCAGGTGGAATCTGATTTGGAGACAGATTGACAATAATGTATCTATTATGATGTTATTGAGGTGATGCAAAATCCTATGCTGTCTGTATTTGATAGTACTGCACTATATACACATATATATATACACACACATAAGAGCATCTTCAATTAGGCAGGTGGATTTTCCAGAATATATAGGAATTGGAATTGTTGCTACTGAGAGTTAAAATCTTCAATTCATGGCATATTTTATATATGGAACGAGAAGCTATCTAGCTGAATTGGATGCTTGTAAATTATAAAGAGTACTAATTAAGAGTATAGCTATATATATAGCTTGGGTTCAATAGCCCTTAATTAGCTGTAACATTTTAATTCTGCCATATATGGAGGAAGAAGTAGAAGGAAAAGCCAGAAATGGATAAAATAAGCCGATTTTGTTGGATAAAAAGCCTTTTAATTTTCTATTTCTGTCTTGTCCTGCAATTTCAAATATATAGTCATTTTGGAAGAATTATGAATTTAGAGAAAACTTACTATTTAATACTTAAATTTGTATTAAGTCAACAAATCAGTCTCTCTGAATAATTGAAATATACGTCCCGATCTCTGAAATATCACAATCACCAATGATTTGGTCCCTGAGACCGCTGTAGGAATAAAAAAAAAAAGATACAAATTTAGAGACCAAAAGTTCATAATTATTTTGAATGGTAAATTACACTTTGATACCTTGAAGTATGGACTGATTCCATTTTGGTACCATGTTCTTTCAAAAGTGATATTTTTGTACCATGTTTTATTCATCATTAATATTTTGGTACCAAAAACTCATTTTTCGTTACCTTTCGACAGAAAAAAGCACGTGTAGGTCACATCCATGGTAAAAAACATTAAAACACGAAATTCACCCTTCTAAACTCAGATTTCACGATTCAGCCTAAAAAAACACGAAATTCTCTGCCTTCAAATATATACTAAAATTTGATTTTAGAAGCTGAATCGTGAAATTTGAGTTTAAGATAATGAATTTCGTATTTTTTTACCAACATGATCTGCACGTGCTTTTTTTCATCCAGAGGTAATGGAAAAAAAAATGTTTGAGGTACCAAAGTATTAATAGAAAATAGAACAGAGTACCAAAATGTTACTTTTGAAATAACAAGGTTATATCAAAGTTAAACCACTTCATACCTTGGGTATCTAAGTGTGTAATTTACCCTTATTTCAAATTGGGGATCAAATAGTTAACAATTGTGATATTTTAAAGATTAAGTTGAATATTTTAATTATTTAAAGAATGATTTGTTGACTAGATATAAAATTAGGTATTGAATAATAATTTTTTTTTATTAAAAGATCAGATGATGATGAGGGTAAAGCCGAACACGTATCCAATTAATTAATTAGTACCTGTGATTTCAAAAAAAGAAAAAACTTAGTCAGTCGAACTCATGTATGAGTTGCCTAAACAATTCAATAACTGTGTATTGTTATATATGTACACACATGTATATGCAGTTAAAATCACCAAATTAATTAAATATACCAAGTTAATTATGAACCACAATATGAACCGGGTTCCTTAATTTTTCTGGAATCAACACACACACTGACACACACGTAGTGTCTAGGTTTGTTTTGTGCGTGAATATTGAATAATAATAATGGTTAATTATCATGTGAAGCTTTTTAAAATATAAATGATGGTATTTGTTTTTGGACTCCCTCTTCTGTCCACCTTTCTTTTCTCCACTTCCTAATTAATTACTAATTAAGTATAGAAAGATTTTTCTTCCTATTTTATTATTTTCCTAGGTTTCAATAATAAGAAGAATTAATCAAATTTGTTTAGTGTAGTGCGAATAATAGGGTTTTCACATTATAATTAAATCTCTTAATTTTTATTTTTATTCATATATTCTAGGTCCCAAGTCTAAATATTCTCAGTGGACTAGAAAGGCAACGAACCAAATGATTTTCCTATTCCACATGCACATCTGAAACTGAAATCTGAATTAATAATTAATATGATAAAGAAAATAGGTGAGTACCATTTGGCTACAAATACCCAAAAATATGTCAAATCAAAATCTTAATATTTTAATTTTATATTGGCTTTTCTTAGTGCATTTTTTTCGTTAAAATAAATTTTAATCAAATAAGTAAAGAAAGAGTTCAACACATCTCTCTTATATTTGTTATACTGATGAAAGGTACACAGTGTACACTTACATTTACTGGAAACCGGAAATTAAAAGGATAAGAAAAAAAAATAATCAAACCCCAGTCAAGCTTACTTTAACATAAGAATTAATTTCAACCAAAAAAAAATATAAGAAATAATTGAGATTTATATATATATATATATATCTTATATTATATGGCTCCACCCCTTTCTGGTCGTCCATGTTTAAAACTATAGTCTATGAAATTAGAAATAAGAGAAAATTTACTATTTGATCTCTCTTTTTTTACTAAGTTAACAATTTAGTCCCTTATTTATTTTACATATATATTTGCGTG